>JARHVA010000379.1:682500-687500 GCA_037957365.1 Torreya grandis
TTTCTGCTATAACTCTTCAAAATGGGATGGATCCTCAAATATTCAAACCTGAAACCGTTGTCCTTTACAAAGGCCACCAATAGACATCTTTTATTAGTGCCGTCTATCTTGATTCTTTTCTTTGGGATGTTACCCATGTCTAAATCATGCTCTTTATGCTAGTTGCCACAATCCTTTCACCATACCAACCATCACCATATCAGTCATCATAAAACAATATCCATATCTAGGAAACTTTGTAGAATTCTATGGCATTCACAAAATGACTACAAACTCCTTCTATATAACTTGTATTCCAACTTCACCACAACTGATACATTTGGTAGTGACTAATTTAAGTGCTACATTTTCTTGTAGAGTCTTGTTCTGAATGCAAAGACATCCATCACAAAATCTCTTTTAATCTAAACTCTCATCTTTATGCGAACACTCAGTTGGGTACTCCATCTCCTCTTTCAACAACTTAACAATTACTACTACTTTAGCTCATCACAAACTATTGTTTGGAATAAAGGTGACAACATTGGATTTGGAATGCTTGCTAATGTAATGGTCAGCAAGAATCACTACTTACACAAGGGCATTGTCAAATATTCAGACACCATGATGTAGCTCTTATATTTCACCTCTAAGACAGACAAAATGCTACAACATTCAACAAATATAACTACTTAGATTTACTCCTATTTTGCTTGGATTATCAATGCTTCTACAAAAACCTCAAATGCTCTTTCACAAATTGGCTAGAAGCTCTATCCTTGTCAGATGGTATTTTCCACTTTTCCAACTCAATGATGTACCTAGACCTATAAGTATTTGCACTCATCTCTTCTCATAAACTGATAACTGCTCTTGTTGGCAGTGCTTCACTCTTCTTTAAATAGCTTCCCATAAACTTCTAGGCTCTTAATCAATGATACTGTTACTATTTCTACTGCAACTTTCTAAGATCTACACCAATGGCTCTGATACCACTTGTAGGAACTAAAACATTCCTGAATTGAGAGTTATATGCAACACACTTTTTCTGTGAAATACACTTCTTATAAGTACATCACCTTACATTTCCTATGTGGAATACACTGCCTCACATGCGAAATACACCACCTCATATGTGGAATACACCACCCTACATTTACTCTATGAAATACATCACCTCACATGTGTTACTGCATTCAACCCCAAAGCTTTAACTTTGTTAGACAAATTACTACTTGTCTTTCCCTTCTAACCAACTACTACTAGGAGGTCGTTTTAGGCCTTACAAAAACAAATACTTACCATCTTTAGCTGGGAGGCTCCTTAGGCCTTAAAACGTAATAGCCTATCAAAAGGCTAGATGCAAATGTGTTACAACATGTTTCCACTCTACAAGTTATTACTTGCTTACCAACTCTAGCTGGGAGGCACCACAAGGCCTTATCACAATTTGCTCCATGAGCAATACAACTATCTCTACAAGCATCTGCTTACTTACCAGTTGTTGCTAGGAGGCACTACTGCAGAACAAGTACAAGTGCCTCTATAAATAGAGGAATTCAAACATGTAGTGGCAGACATGAAGAATCTACTTTCAATTCACATAGGGAGATTGTAAATTCCTTTCGATGATGGTGGAGCAATTGTACTTGCACTTTAAGTGATAAGGGGGATTGGCGGTGGACTTGTGAGATGTGTCACTGAGTGGAAAAATTATAATATTCCAACAAATTGTTGAGGGGTTCATGCTGAAAGATGGAATAATTTTCCATTTTTATGTCAAAGGAAAATTTGATCAGGGGATTCATCCATCTTCCTCCAAACCATCTAAGAATATGATGGTGTAGGTTAAAAATGCTTTGAAGAACACCTAGTTGCATGATGTCCTAGGAGATTATGATGAATTCATCCGAAAGAAATGCCTTCATAGTTAAGATATCGATTCCAAGAATCACAAGAAGATTTTTGATTAACCAAGTAAAAGAGAAGTTTGGAGAGATTAAAAATAACACATGCTCTCATATATGTACTTCCTGAATAATTTTTATCAAATCACACAAAAGATCTTACTTGATTGACAAATAATTTGATATGATCTTATTTTGATATTGTGTTTAATGTTTATGATAAACTATCGTGTACATGTAACATGTATTTGGTGTGGAATGCTAGTGTGTACTCATCGAAGGGCACTATCATCATTTTATTTTATTTATTTTATTTTTTTCTAGTGGGAAAAACTAATAAAGTTTGTGATTGCATTCCATGATTCTGTCTTTGTAAAACATGCATGATTATGAGCTTCCTAAAATATTGTACAATCTAATCCAAAGAGGAAAATTTGATATTTTTACCTTAGTTAAAAAAGGGGCTACTGTTGGCATAAAAATAACTAGAATCTATCGATAAACCATGGTCCTAATGACCAAACAATGTCTTAAACAATGAAGATCAATGCAAGATGTTAGACAACCTACCGACTAGGGGTAAACAGAATTGATCGACTAAACGGGATATCCTGCGATGACTTCTGCCTTTGAATCTGTCATGATATCACTGCCTTTTCCTGCCGCCTGAAACCTAACACAATTTAGAAAACCTCTCTGCAGCCCTATCTCACTGGCTGTAGAAATATTGGGAGTTATCTCCACTTTATTGATGATAGCTTTGAAAATTCTCTCTTGAATAGAAGCATCCTCTTGCTCAGAAACTTACGTAGCCACATCGTCAACTTCCTTAAAATATCTAACCTTGAATCGAAAGCAGAAGCCAAAGATCCAAAGAAGCTATGGAAGCGACCGTTGGAAGACAACGAAGACATTTTTTTAATTTTGAATTTAGTCTTCCCTCTCGTTGTTGCCAAATGCCCGAAGTGTGTGCATTATTATTATTAACTGGTCTAAATATATATATCTTAAATTTATTTATTAATTAAATCATCTATACATTATTGTGTTTATTCTAATTAGGCATTATAAATATTTAAAATGATAGAGAACACTAATTAGTTATAAATTATAAACATATAAAACGAACCGTTTATACATTATTGTGCTACTTCTAATTAAGTATTATAAACATTTAAATTGATATAATATAGTGCTTACATAACCATTATAAATATATAAAATGATAGAAAAAATGTTTAATTTATTATTAGTATTTTTATGTAAGTACTATTGTAATCGATTTAGTCAATTAATTTGTCATTGGATAAGGTGCACAACAAAAAATTCCCAGTTTCTAAAGTTAATGGATTGCTAAAGGATTTTATATTTTAATTTGTAAATGTAGAATTCAAAAATTATGATTTTTTTGGCTTTTTATTGGTTGACAAGATTATTTTCTTGGGAAAAATAGTTCATTTTCAATTAAACAAATTCAAAATATTTATATTGTCCAATCACTTGCTAGAATTAAAATTTGGGAAAAGTTTGAAATCTAGGTTTATATTACTAGGACATCCCTAATGAATTATTTACACTAAAAAGAATTCATTTGTAGACCAAAATTATTGCAAAGTAGTTACACATTAATTACCATTTTGTCGTCGTAGAATACATAATATAAGGGATATAGTTAACTGCTACTATTTTCTTGAGTGTTAATTTTTTTGGGTGGTGTTGACCATTAATGCTTGGCTAGTCTAGCTTGTAAATAAAAAGCTTCAAAATCAATAATAACTTATTTAATGACTTATATTTCAAGGAGCTTCCCTTATTTTTTGGTCTTGATGTTGATTCTACTTCTCTTGTTGTTGCTTCAGATGTTGGTGCTCTTTGAAGTGGTAAAACATGGCTTATAAACCCTAAAAAAAATTTAATTGTAGATTTGAAATGTGAAATGTGTAAAGGAATTGTTTATAAAAAATATGATAATTATTGAATATAATAGATTTTATTCATAAAATACAGAGTTCTTTAGAAGACCCATAATTGTAAAGAAATTGTAGGGGATTTTACTATGGTTAAAGACTTTTTTTAATAACATATTAGTATGTAATTCATATTAGCTACCCTAAATCCCTTCAAATTTGTAGACAAACATAAAAAATTCCAGTAAGTTTTTCATAGGGTTTGATATTGAGGCAAGCCATTTTGTTTGTTTTTACAGTTGAAATAAAAAACTGAGTTGCATGCTCTACTTTTAGCAAATTTTGAAAAGGGGAAAAACAATGTCGATGGTTTACTATAGCTAGAATGAATGACATTTGTTCTAAACAAATTAGGGATAACTATTTTACTTTTGAATTGTAACAATAGATCTCAAACTAATATTCAATGAGGTTATGCGATGTGAGTGGTCGGCTTTACTATTTGTAGCCTTAATTAACAATTTTATCATCTATCCATAAAATTTAGCCATGCTGCCAACATATCGCTAGTGGCCTCCCATTTTGTTAATTAAACAATTTTAACTATGTTTTATTGATAGCCATATCACTATAATACCCATTTATTTGATTATTCTTAAATCATTGTTGCTAACAATATTATGGATGATAATATTATTTTATTATTTTAACATATTGTATTGTGTATCAAAAATATTTATATTAATATTATTGTAGAAGTGTTTATATATATATATATATATATATATATATATATATATATATATATATATATATATATATATATATATTACAATATCATATTATATTATAATTAATTTTATGATATCATTCTCATCGTTAATGATTTTATTTATTTAAATTGATATCTCAAATATTTATGTACACCTATTTACTGGTTCTCTTCCTTAATATTTTATTTATGTAGAAATATAATTTTCTAGTTCAAATTTCAACATTAAAAAAATGATGATTTCTTATATTTAAGAATAAATGTTATGGTAAATAGCTTTCAAATGTTTTATTCGAATGATTGAATGTTGAATTGATCCAGTTTAAAAAACATATTAATCTAAAAGTACTACTAATTTATCCTTCAAAATTTTTATTGGTTAACAATAACAAAATAAAACAATGTCAAGCACCATGAAGTTTATAACAAACATAC
>JARHVA010000379.1:692500-845000 GCA_037957365.1 Torreya grandis
CAGATCTGTTCAAATTTGTAGACAAAGATCAAAAACACTACTAAGTTTGTCATAAGGTTTAATATTGAGGGAAGCCATTTTGTTTTTTTTACAGTTGTGATAAAAATTGAGTTGCATGCTCCACTTTCAACAAATTTTAAAACAAAGGAAAAAAACAAATGTCGATGGTTTATTGTAGTTAGTATGAATGATGTTTTCTCTTTAAAAAAACTAGAAATAACTTTTTTACTTTCAAATTCTTACAACGAATCTCAAACTAATATTCAATAAGGTTATGGGACGTGAGCGATCGGATTTCCTATTTTTAGCCTTAATTAAATCCTTTGTTGTCTACCCATAGAATTTAGCCATACTACTAATAAATCACTAACTAAATAGTTTTAACTATGTGTTATTGATATCCACGTCACTATAATTCCCATTTATATAGCTCGTTTACTATCTTTATTTTAAAATTTGATTATTCTTAAATTGTTGTTGCTAACAATATTTTGAATGATAATATTATTATATTATTTTAGCATATTGTATTATGTATCATACCTATTTATATTACTAATATATTTTATTATTATTTTAGAATGCATCAATACATATATAATATTGTATTTTAAATTATAATATTATATTATATTATAATATAGTTAATTTTATGATGTTTTCACATATTTAATGATTTTATTAAGTTAAACTAATATCTCAACTATTTATGTACACTTATTTAGTGGTCCTCTTCTTTAATATCGTGTTTATGTAAATATACAATTTGTTTCGGTTCAAATTTCAGCAAAAAAAATTAATATTTTTGATATTTAAGAATCAATGTATTGGTAAATAGCTTTAAAATGTTTTATTCAAAATATTGAATGTTGAATTGATCCAATTTAAAATAAATATTAAATTAAAAGCACTCAAAATTTAGCTTTCAATTTTTTTATTAATTAACAATAAAAAAAAAAAAAGCAATATGAAGTTTATAACAGAGACACCATCTGTGATTGAACCACCCATTGTGTTTACTAATAGTGATCAACCTTTGTGATAAATCCCCCTTCAACTATGTAGTCATAGACTATGAGATTATGACCTTGGAGTTTAATGCTCATCCTCTTCCTCCTATGCATCTAGTTGTTTCATTGCCTTACCTCTATTAAATGAAACCATATTCTATATTCTAACTCAAACTTGGTGAGTGTAATGTGAATGCCATGTTGGTTTTTTCACCATAAATATTTGTGGTAAAGGCATACACTAGTGTTAATAGTAAACAACTTAGATATAATATATAAAGTTTGGTTCTTTGCTTGCATTGTTTTGTCATATAGACTTGACCTTCTAGTGGGCCAAATTTCTCTCTTGCTTCATATTGAAGGACAGTTGAAATGAAATAATAGATATATACTATGTAATATTTCATACATTTGAATAACAACACATCTAGTTTTAGGACAAATCTCTCTCCTAATAACGAACACTTCGAGCATGTGAATAGAATTTTTATTTAGCTTGCTTCCTTTTTTTGGTATGGAAGCCTACTGCTCATAAAATACCATATGCTTCCATCAATTGATTCTTACAATGAAAGGCTTCGTACAATCCATTTTTTTATGTTTTAGCAAACAAACATGTAGGATTAGGAAAAAAAACTAAAACTAGATCGGATACTATATTTAAGAAATAGTAAATAGAACCGGATTTGTATATGCATAGTCTTTAGTGGTAGAATGTATAATGTTTAAAGTTATGATTTGATATAACATTTAGTGAACAAATAAAATATAAATATCTTTCAGACTATATTTAATAAATAAATTAATAATTTAGATTGCATGTTACTATGTATATTCTTTTTGCACGTTACGAAAAACTATAAAAAAAATTATTGTCATTTGGAATTTTTAATTCTACTTCTTCATGACCTGATTTTCATGATTTTGAAACAAAATAAAAAAGAGGCCAAGAAAATATGAAAATAAATTTTTGTTAGATAATTTGAAATTTCTAATTAACATTGATACATATAAGATGCAAAATAAGTAATGCTTTGAAAGCATTAACAATACTTTAAAACATGAAAATACATTTAGAATTGCATCGTTTAATTATAGTGTTAATTATTGTCTTTTTGACACACTTCAAATCTTATAGTATTTTTGTTACACATCAATCATGATACGGATTGGGATCATTGACTATTTTTTAAACTCTTTAAACAAAGATGATACAAAATCCATAAAGTTTTGTGATCATTAGTTACACCTAAATGTCCTATATGATTTTCATCGTGTTGGTGCCCAAATATGTTTAAACATTTTGTGCCCTTTCCTTGAGATATGAGTGCTTGAGAGTTTAAATTATTCCCCCTCATCTCAAAATTCCTACCCAAGTCATAAAAATCATGCTTTCAAAATCAAGTTGTGAAAACCCCGCTCTCACATTTATGTTATATAAACCCTACAAGACCTGGTCTTAACTAATGCTAAACCATTTTTATGTCTTTTAGCACATTTTGATTTGTAGAGTCTATGGCATAGTCTAGTCGGGATGAATAAAAAATGACTAAGTATTTAAAAAATACTAAGTCCAAGTGCCCATGTGAAAGTCGGCAGAAATAGTCGACGAAAAGGCAACGTTCAAACTTGCAAATTACAATTTATAATTGAAGTTTCGCATACTGTGGAGATATTGTAATTTATAATTGAAGTTTCGCATACTGTGTAGATATTGTTAAAGGTGTTTGAAAGGTTCAAACTCTCATGTGTCGTTATTTTAAATAATCATCAACTTTATATGAAAGGCATGGTGTAACTTTTAAAGTAAAATGCAACTTTGCATATTTGTATTTTTTCCAATTGCAATTAGCATTCAAAGCTCCGCTAAGGAAATACATGCCAACCACATGGAGGCATGGGTAAATAGCATGTTTTAAGGGGCAATGTCAGCATGGACGTCCATGTAGGCATTCTCATTTACCACATGGAAAATAGCTAATGGCCACATATAGGTCTCAAACCCCATGCCACAGTCTTAAGAAATAGACCAATGCAAGTGTTTTAAAAGCTTACATCTAGAATGAATTGCAATCCATGTGGAGGCAAAGGTAAGAAAAATGTTTCAATAAGGAGCCTGCCAGAGATCCAAAGATAAAATACAACTTCGCATTTTGCAAATTGCAAGCCAATATCTAAAACCCATGGTAAAGGCATTGCCTACGTGGAAAAGTCAAAGGGTTCGAGCAAGCGTTGATTTTAACAAAAAGGGTCGACGGAATTTTCAAGACCAAAAGCAAGTTTAAATTTTGCAAATTGTTCTTCAAACTCTGAAACCCATCGACGAAACTTTTGAAGGGAAGTGCAACTTTGCATGTTGTAAGTTACAATGTGCAGGACAACGTTCGAAGTCTGATGCAAAATGTCAGGAAAAGATAACGGAGATAGTCAGTGGAAATAAAAACATCCAAAAAGAAATTTTTAAAATGGTAAGGTGTAAAATATAAACCAATCTTCGACACCCATGGTGAAGGAGTTGACCACGTGCCAGCATAAAGAACAGTGGGTGAAACTTTTAAGGGGAAATGCAACTTTGATTTACAAAGTTACAATATGTTGGTAGAGTTCCCAAGTCCACTGTGGGAATTTATGGCATAGAAACAACAATGAAATACGAATTTTAAATTGTGAAATACAATCCAAATCCCAAAGTATGCAACGCAGCCTGTAACGATGTTTTCAAAGGCATCAATCTAGGGTAGGGGTCCATGTGCTCTTAGCATGATTATCGAAAACATACAAGAAGAGAGTAATCCAGATGATGTTTATTTGCTTGACCCATGAAAATGTCTAACGTGTAAAGCTAGGGAATCTGTTGTTATTAAAAGAATTGATTTGATTGATTAAGTCTTCTAAAGGTGAAAAAGAAGAGTCATTTTAGAGCTCAATTTTATCTGAATATAACAGAGATTGTTTATGGCTGCCTTCATCACCTAGCTAATGATAGTATTCATGAATTTCCATTTCCATGTATCCTTGTTTTTTTCAAATGTCATCGATAGGTTTTCGAAAAGAGAATCATGTTAGGCATAAAATAGAACAAACCTTGCAGATTATGTTGTTGGCTTTGGAAGTGCAGCCATGGGAGGTAAAGGAGGAGAGATGTACACTGTCACCAGAGATGATGATGATGAGCAAAAATTCATTTTCTGGGACACTTAAATACATAGTGACTCATAATGGTCATCTATGGGTAGTTTTTGTGAAGGATTTGTAGATAAAGTTTGAGACACCCTTGTTTATTACAAGCCACAAGACTATTGACACAAGTGGGGCGAATATTCACATCAACAACGGGTCTTGTATTCGCCTATTATATGACCAATGTTATCATTCACAAATTAAACATCCATGGCTATAAGACAAGTTTGTCTACCAATGCTCTCCTCTCAGCATCCACGAGCCTCTAGTAAATGGATACACAGGACGAAAATGTTATTTTGGTTCTCTTCACAAGATATATGGATTGATCATTATGCACTTTTCAACTAATTAAATAGTCTTATAGATGTCACTCTTGTTTCTACTATTGTTACCATTTTTGACAACCATCTTTCTTGCCATGACAAAGTGAAGTTTCTGGGCAACAAAAAAGATTATACAACTGATAAAGACATGAGAGTGAATGTGGCATTCAATAACTTTGGACCTATCTTATTGGAATGCATACCAAGGTGTTGATATGGGTTGCACACAGAGATCCAAATTCTATGGAGATCCATTAGGAAGATGCAACTTTGCATTTGAAAATGTAAAATTTGCAAATTGTAATCAAATTTATGCCACCCACCAGTCAATGCAATAAGGAAAGTGTAGGACCCGGTGTATCTTTGGGTGGGAGATGCAACATATGTTTAAAATTGAAAATTACAATATGCATTCCAAACTTTGAATCCCAGAGGTCAATACAAGTGTGCAAATCTACAAAAATTTAGGCAAAAACACAAAGTTAAAATTCAAATTGCAAATTTGCAATATGCAAATGTGCAATAGACTTTTGAAATCTCGTCAAATTGTAAAGTTGCACTTAGGGTCCAAAATTCTGCTAGGCCAAAAAGATACAAGATTGAAAAAAATGGCTCAAAATCCCACATAAGATAAAATTAGGTAAAATATGCTATATAATATTAAATTTGGTGGAAACCCTAAAAATCAAAAAGGGAAAATTTTGCATTAAACTCAAAAGGCAAAAAGGTAAAAACACAAGCTAAGTGTTATTTCCAAATATTTGGCTTATGTGAAAGACCTTCATGGATGAGAAAATTGCTACAGGGGTTTTGAGACCAAAGTGGGCCATTGAAAACATATTCAAATGACCATGGATCCTGCATTTCCTCCATCATAGTTGGAGTAGTCTGATTTCATCATTACAAAGCAAGGGGCATTATTTGACTTACACAAGGAGGAGGGCAACTATCCACAAGTTTCTAGCTGGGCAAATGATTCATTGTATATAGGACAAATCAGCTACATATGAAGACAAAGTTTATTTCTCTCTCAAGAATAAATATTCTCCCTCAAGCCCAATTGCTTCAAGATTTCTATCCAATGAGATCAAAGGTTTCTTATCAAACTTCATCATGACATGGACAAGCAATTACCATAATCATTCCCTTGCAAGAGCATGAGCTTCTAGGCATGATCAAGGGCATCTTCTAGCTAGAGAATCTCAAAGTAATATTATAGGTAAGAGATTTATATAATTAAAGAGGGGCTATCATCTTTACAAGGTTTTTATTAGGTTGTTGATTTGTTAGAATTTATGTTGTCCAACTTTTAGAAAGCTATTGTGTGTGTTTTGTCTCTCTTGTTAAGGTGGTTGAATTTTTACAACAAGTAACAAACTCTAAAAGCATAATGTATATGTGCCCCTTATTTCAATAGCAAATCCACAATGATTTTTACCATTGTTATGCATTCTAAACATTATGTATGTGAGATTTACTTTCAAGTTAATGAAAACACCTATGATTTCTATTGTATCTTGTCATTGAAGTACAATAATATATTATTCATACTCTACTAATTAGGTATTTTGTTCTATGTCTATCAATGGTAGTCATATGGGCATGAATCTAGATTGTAAATTCTTTTATGCATTGTGATTTGGGAGTGTTTTATTGATAGTATTTTAAGGACATATTAGACTTATAGAGTTGATAGGAGAAGGTGCCTGAGTTTTCATTTGTAGTGTATGATTTAGAGATTTAGGGGTCATTTGAGTACTTGCATTGGATTGGAATGAATGAATGCAAACTATTCTTGATGGTTCTCTTTAGCTTGTTTACTTGATATTTTGCATAGTGTAATGAATAGTAGCATGGATATAAGAGGGAGAACCTTGTGTTGAAAACATCCACCACAACCCATTTTTATATCTACCTAATTCACCCTACCCTATCCTACACTACAAATAATACATGTTGTTAAGTATCTTGAGCTTGATTCATTACTTTAGGATATTAACTGTGTAATACCCTAGCTGCATATGCATGAATCTTGCATATCTAAAATGTGTCTATAGTTTCTCTTTAAAGCCTAGCATTATAATATTCCATTTGTCTCCAAGTCAAAAATTTATCTAGAAATGAAGGTTGTAATCACCCTCCCATCTATCGTTAGTAGCTTGTGTCTAATATAGAGTATTTTCTTAGTCCATGTGATAACTCTTCCTGAGTGGAATATGTAAACTTGTTTATGCTTTGGTCAGATTTGTGTTTTTTATGTGCCAATAATCCCCATGGAGATTTAACTATAGTATCCCTTCATGTAAGCAAGCCACCCCATATGTCCTCTCACCTTGGTTCAAGTAGAGCTAGAAGTAGTAGGTAACTAACCACACTCTATATCAATATCTTCTAGTCATTAACTTTGTTTAGTTTATCTAGATGCTAAAATCATCCCCGACTCTAACAATATAACATGGGTTTATCATCTTTATTTTTCATGTGTACAAGGCTAAATGCAAGAGGTGTACAACTAGGAAATAACACCCGAGTAACACCATTGCTGAGGAGAAGATCCTTGGCACTTATGTTACTAGGGACTCTTGTAAAAATCCATTATTAGCTTAGGGTCTAAAGTTATATGTCTTGAAATATTTGATCAATTGACCTCTATTGAGTTCGTGAAAAGAGTTATTAATTTGTTCATGTTGTAAATTTATTTGCCCTTTTGAACATGGATCTAAATTTTTCAATATCTTTGTTCCTATATCTCATCACTGACTTCAAGAAAGTATAGTTTTAGATTGTATCACTATTTGCTTATGATCTATTATATTCTAGAAGTTTTCTTGTAGTGGCGACTCTAACATTGTATCTAGTTTTTGAAATATGAGTGCCCATTTTGAATATCTTCAGTTTTGAGTGTTCTCTTGTTTGCAAAGCTAGAAGGATTGAGATACTCATTTAAACATGACTCATCAAAGTAGCTTGTCTTACCTTTAAGTGTTCATCATAGAAGAAAGAGACAAATCTAGAGGCCAACTGAAGGATAAATTTTTGTTGCAAAGGATTGTTTGGACTGTCAAAATTATGTTACACCTAAACTTTTTTCTGTTGAACTTCCTCTAATTTAAGATTATCATAGTTCACCTAATCACTTAGAGCCTTATATCCTTATTTACTACCCAACACCTTATCAACCAGTTGAATCTCCTCCTAGGTTTAATCTCCCATGTCCACCTCACTCACCCCCTCACATCCCTTTACAATTTGATCTTGATCCCACCATTCAACCAGTCATGAGGCATAGAGATCAAGATGAGAATGAGCATCCTACATTAATGATTCCTATATTTATACCTATTAATTTTGATGAAATGGAGGGTTACCCCAATGAAGTTCTAAATTAAGTAATGATTTTCCCTCCTAAGTTTCAAGGGAATAATGTAGTGATTGGTGATCAATATTTGAGGATTTTCCATATTATAATTGAAGATTATGAGGTTGATCATGAGGATTTTTGCATTAAGATTTTTTTGCACACACTGGAAGAAGATGTGCATGAGTAGTTCAAATCCCTTCCCCATTGATGCATAGACTCATGGGAAAAAATGAAGAATGTTTTCAAATTTCAGTATGGTGATAGAGTTGATGCTAGGTTCCTTCTTGCTAAATTTGAAAACATAAAGAAGAACCCAAATGATTATGTGCAATAATTCAATACAACATTTAATAATATTATGATGAGGTTGCCTAAAAATATTAGACCTAATGATATAGCTTGCTTGATCAAATATTATGATTCATTTAATAAGAAGGTTGCATATTAGTTGAGGGAGAAGG
Source organism: Torreya grandis (assembly GCA_037957365.1). NCBI lineage: Eukaryota > Viridiplantae > Streptophyta > Pinopsida > Cupressales > Taxaceae > Torreya > Torreya grandis. The sequence goes on from JARHVA010000379.1 coordinate 700,839, forward strand.
CTCCCACAAATATAAGGTTAACATTAAACATGGCCATCCAAATTGAAAATAATATAAAGGATGTGAGTAAGCCTTTGAAAAAGAGAGCTGATGTAAAATTAGTCAATACTGAAAAGACTTAGTCCACTAAGATAACCAACCTTGAGGAGACTATGAAAACCTTGGCAACTATTGTCAAAGAAATGTCATACAAGTTGGCCAGGGCTACGAAGGGGATTTCTCATGAATATTCTAGTCAGGAGAGAAATCAAAATATGAATCAAGCACAAGGGAGACCCTCTTTCCATAATCAAGATAATAATAGAGGGAAGAGACCTACCCAATATGACAAAAATTAGAATAGAGGAGTTAGAAAGGAGGTTCCTGATCCATTGAATGTCAAAGCTAATGTTGTAGATTGTGATCTTGACATTGATTGGTGTGATACATGTTTCTTCCCCATCCTCCTTGTGATACTGCTAAATGAATTAATGTTGATGTAGAGGAACCTGAGTCTATGTCTAAGGAATAAGAGATTATCATGTTTGATTTTCAAATCTTTTGAAGTAGAGTGTCTTCCTCCATGTAATTGTTGAGTGCTACTATCGTCGATCAGTTTTGGATTAGAGTAAAAAAGGTATGTGTCCCAAATTCTGAATTTGTTTGTGATGTAAACATGACACAAACATATGAGTTACCCAATCATGACTTTGAATTTTTATGACCCATGATGATTAAAAATTATGATGGGGTAACTCCTTTAGTTGAGGACAAGAAACATCTAATTAATACAGTAGTTGACCAAGAGAAAAAAATATAGTCTGAGAAGTAGGCAACAAGGTGTTGCTCATCAAGAGACTACCCCTACTAATCCAAGGGTAGGAAATAAACTGAAGGAAGTTGATAAAATTAAAGAGGTCCCTAATTATTTAAAATTAGCACCTACTTACTAAACTATTAAACATAGAGGTACTCTAGCCAAGAATAAATAACCATTGTTGTCTTGTATTCCTAAGGGTACAAATGATGTAAGAAGAAATCCACCCTTGAAGACTACTATTAGGAATGATAATTCATTCAAGCCTATTCCCCTTCTAACTGTAAATGATTGTATCCCAGCTAAAGGTGTTATCACCCTTCCTCCAAATACTCCCCTTCCTCAATATAGCATGCATGATATGGCCCAAGTGTGAGCCAATTAAAAATAACTATCCCACTTGTTAAGTTGTTATGAATACCTGAATATAGGAAGAGGACATTTAAAGATTTGGACTACAACTACCAATGAGATGACTTCACCAATAGGGTTTCTTGACACATTGTAGTCCAAGTAAATAAAATTTGCTAATTCAAAGCATGTCTCATAGCACAAGTTTCAATTTTTTGCACCAATTTTTTTATTTTTATCATTACATCCAACCAGCCATGAAGTCATGGCTTGAACTATTTTTTGTCAAAAATATTGCCTAATTATCAACCATGCTCTACCATTTGCATAATGATTTCATAACACCATTAACGATTAGTATTAAAAATAAGATAGCATGATATTACCAAGAAGAATATTTAGATTTATTCAATTTTATTATAGTTAGGAATTATTAGATCCCATGAGCTCAAAAAATTATTTGAACTGACCATGTGGAGAACCGATATTGACTATAGAATTGAATTCATTAAAAATAAAAGATGAGACTAGCTAAAAGATGTGACTAGATAAAATACATGACTCTAAAAAATATGAGACTCTGCAGAAGATATGACTTCATAAAAGACATAACTAGACAAAAGATATAACTCTATAAAAGACGCAACTGGCCAAAATATGTGATTAGCCAAAACATGTGACTAGCTAAACTATGTGACTCCATAAAAGACATGATTGGGAAAATGATGGGACTCCACAAAAGATGAAACCATCCAAAAGTTGTAACTCAGCAAAAGATGTGATGCCACAAAAGATGCAACTCCATAAAAGATGCGACTAGCCAAAATATTCTACTGGCCAAAAGACATGAATCTACAAAAGTTGTGACTCTGTAAAAGACATGACAAAACAAAAGATGTAATTTCACAAAAGATGTGGCTTGTCAAAATACATGGCTTCCCATAAGACATAATTTGACAAAATATATGACTACCTAAAAGATGGAACTGGCCAAAAGACTAACTAGCCAAAATATGTGACTTGATAAAAGACACAACTCCATAAAAGATGTAATTGGCTAAAACACGTGAATCTATAAAATATGTGACTAGCTAAAAGATGAAAAAATGTAAAAGATGTGATTATACAAAAGACATGATTGGCCAAAAGACATGACTAGGAACAAGATGTAACTCTGAAAAAGATGCAACTGGCCAAAAAATATGACTGGACAAAATATGCAACTCCATAAAATATGCGACTCTGCAAAAGATGCGACTCATTAAAATACATGACTCAATAAAAGATTCAAATGGCTAAAATATGTGACTAGCCAAAAGATGTGACTGACCAAACGATGCAACTCCCCTAAGGATGTGACTCACCAAAAGTGGTGAAGGCAAAAATTCTTAGCTAATTTTGCAAAAAGTTGAGAAACATCGAAAGGAAAAGGTAAGTATACAAGAAACATAGACTTTGACATTTAATTCAAAAATGAATTGACTATGAATGAAATAATATTTAGGGCCCTAGCATAGATACTAAAATAAACCATTAGAATTTGTAAGCTTAAAACAAATTTGCACATTAGATTTTGATGCTTATAGACCTAAGGTTGCACTGAATTTGAAGAAAATAGAAAGGCATTATAAATAAACATGCTTAGTCAAATGTAATCTATCATCTAGAAAATAATTAAAATTTCATAAAGGAAAAGATCAGACTAGGCAAAGCAAGGTTTAGGTCAAAAGAAAGACGTTGCTTATTTTTATCTTGAAAATGGGGCATGTTGGGAAAACACCAACAATCTTGTTTAAGGACCAAGTGAGCCACTAATTTAGTTTTTTTTTTTTTATGTGGAGACTTCTCACTGAAGGGATCATAATATTCTAACTGTAGTCTATTAATAAGGGCAAAAAATTAGTTTCAGTATGTTACATTTTCTTTCAAATAGAGCTTTGACCTTCTATCATTTTTTTGTTAGTAATTTCTTGCTGTAGCTACTCTAATGTCTTCAAATAGGTGAATGATAAAATTTTGGGCCATAAGGTAGTGGTAACGTAGGGTAATAATATCAACAATGTTTACAGTAAAATTTTATTATTTACTTAAGTGGAGTAGTAATAATAAAATGTAGATAATTGGATATGCATTTTTTCACAGGCAATGCATAGTGGGAAAGACATAGAGACATTATTATGAAATTTAATAGAGTTTATAGAAACCTAGAATGCATTACTAGCTAGATTTGGAATTGTTGAATTATAAATGTGAAATTTAATATATTTTAGGAAAAAATAGATTATACATCACAAGTTATCTTTGAAATGGTTCAATTTAAATTAATTATAATTAGTAATAATCAATTATCCAAATGGTATAATTTGAGGTGTATGCATAACAAGGTATTAGCTGCTAAAAAGATATATAGATCTTGGAAAAAAATGGTGGTCAATGTCAAGTATTAGTATAGTACCAATATGCAAATGAAATTTACAGATCACACAATGTTATGAATCCATTTTCATGGCTGAATGATGATTTCTTACCTCTCCCTATAAGTTATAAGACTATATGTTTTTAATAGAACATATTCTCTATAATATATTATACATAATATTATAATATACCAAAAGTATTTATATTATATATTTATAGTTAATAATTGATTTTCTAAGGAAAATATTAATACGAGAAATAAATATTTTAATAATAGTAAAATCAACATAATGTTTGTATATTAGAATATATTATCCTATCCGAGATTAAAATTTGCAATGATTTATAAATCTGTATTAGTATTTTGGGAAGTCTCTATCTATCTAGGGAGGCTTTTATTATATCCAAATTTGAATTCTCTTCTATAACTAGAATTATTTTTAGTAATATGCATATGTTCATGTTTTTTAGTAATTTTGCATTTAGTTGGATTATAGTTTTGAGAAACTAGTAACTTGAAGATGTTGAGCATTGTCATTGATGTCAAAGGTAACTAAGCCTAATTGGCAGTATGTGATGTGAAAAAATGCATTCAAAGAGTGTTGGCATGAGAGAAAGAGAAAGAGAGAATTTGAAGGCAAATAAGAGAGAACTTGAGGGCAACTAATGACTTATGTTTGCATGAAGGTATAGATCATTGATGTCAAAGTGCATAACAAGCCTAGTCATGACAAAAAGAGGTATATGGATGAAAATGACTGAACACAAGCATGTGAAGGTTGTATGGAACTATTTGAGCATGTATTTGAGGCATTGAATCATTAATTAGAGTTTGAAGGTGAGCCTATAGTAGGACATTCAGACTAAGCCTACACCTAGACCTCTCTTAGACCCTGCCTGGCCTAATGAGGTATGAAGATTAGATTTCAAGGAAAGTATTCATATGTGAGGATGCATATAAGTGAGAGAATTTTTTATTAGGAAAATTCACAAATTTTTAGGTCATGGTTTGAATAAAATTGCATGATTCAATGTTTTAGGCCTTCTCGAGTTTATAGAATGAGGTCTCAAGACAAGAAAAGCACTTTCAGACATTCATTTGTATGTGTAACCTTTGTATGGTAACATTATCTATTAAGGAGAGATGGGTAATGGTCCTATATAATATCTATAGGTATTGGTTTTGGGTTCAAGGGGTAGTCCTTTATGAATAATTATTAACAGACAAACCTATGTTACCTCCCTAAAACCTGAATAAGGACACAATGTGAAATACATCATTAAAATAAGATAAAAATGAATTAAATTCATATAATATACATTGGTTCATGTATTCAACTCTCCCAGGTACCTCTAGGTGGTGGTGGTTAGTCAGATGAGAGAGAAAATGCAAAGATACAGGCTTATTTATCAAAAAGTTATTGTAGCTCTCAAAAGTTGTATTGGTCAAGAAAATAAAATGGATGGGATTAGAAGACAGAGAAACATTTTTCATTTCCATAATTATTTATAGATAGGTTATATCCTTCAAATTTTCTAATTTGGTCATCCAAGTTAGCTAGTTGCAAACATACCTAATGGTGCAAATAGTGCAAAAGATAGGTAGAGATGAGAAGATGGATTTGAGGGTCTAATCATATCAAATTGATGAAAAAAAGTGCATAAATATTTTATTTATTAATTTTTATTCATTTTCATTCTTGGAATAAGTTTTGGAATTTAGTTAATATGGTGAAAAAGTTGCTCACAAAATGACTTGTCTAGTTTAGATAAGATTGCATGATATAAGGTTAAGAAATTGGTCTACAAGACCAATATTTGACATTAGACAATATGATTTTTATATTTTATGATGGTATTATATCTCAGATGACTATTTACATGCATCATATGTTATGACAAGTGTCTACATAGGTGTTGAAGGTCTAAGTCATCATCACTGGTTTTTGAGGTTAATTGACAGTTCTAAGTGAGTGAGTTGCAGAGATGATCTTGAGTCTTTATCTCCTCAGTTAAAATTTTCCAATAATTTTTTGATGACCCTGAGGTCATGGATAAAATATTTAAATGTTTCCTTTTTTATAATTCAATAGCTTAAGGGTATTTAAGATTCATTTTTTCAAGATAGATTTTTGAGGTACATAGGCCTAATAAGGCAGTTTATCCTAAAAGATCTTTCATGGTATGAATGAAAGATACAGATCTAAAAAATCATGGATAAGGTTAGTATAGGTCATTGGATAAGTGATTAAATGGTTTTTTATTATTTAAGAAGGCCATGTGAGCCCAAAAGGATTAAGCTTTAATGTTAAGAGGATAGACCTATTGCAATTAGGTCTCCATTAGACCTAAAAGAGAAATGAGGCCTAATTGAATTGTTGCAAACCAAAATAGGTCCAAAGTTCATTTTAATCATGTCCATAATATGTTATTATACATTTTTTATGGCCTACCTAAGAGGTTGAAGGTGTGTGGCTAACCAAGTGGTGTGTAACCATGAGACTTGTATTTATACAAGGTAGTTTAGGCCTATTTGATTAATGCAATTGAAGTGAATAAAATATTGCTTGGTAGAGAAGAAGGAGGTCTTGAAATGTGACCATAATAGAAAACCAGAGGTGTGGTGATAAAAATTCATAAGGTGTATGAGTTGGTACTCAGTCACTTAGGGAGTTGGTGCTTCCTTGCAAGTAGGTGATTACTAAAGCCTAGTCAAATGGGTGCTTGACTTCATTGGGGTTGGTGATTCAAGTTGAGTTGGTGTTCAATAGAATTTAATCCTTTTTTTATAGGACTATATTTCATTATCATGTATCATAGTGGGTTTTCTTCCTCTTGAGGGTTTCCCACGTATATGTGTGTTTTCTTGTGCTCTGCTCATGTGAATAGTCTTTATGTATTATTAGATCTCAATGTTGTTTTCATAGTTCATGACTGATTGGAAATAATTGAAAGAAATTTTTTGGTACACTGATTCACCCCCCCCTCTAGTGATTGTGATTACAATAATTGGTATTATATCTTGGTCCTTTGAATTGGGCCTAGCAATATAAAAGAGATCCTAGAAGCACAAACTTGTTTAGTCATCAGGTACAAGGTTTCTCAACCAATAAGGCTATACCTCTCTTCAATGGGATTAAATATGAATTTTAGATTATCAAAATGAACACTTATCTAATGTACTTAGGATATGACATATGAAAATATATTTTTTATGGATTCACTCCACCTTCTACACCACCAACTAATGTGATAGACAAGAATGCAAGTGAGAACAACTCTAAGTCAATGGATGTCATTATATGTGGTCTTTCAGAGATAAAATTTGTAAAGATCATGCATTTTGATATATAGAAAGGGATTTGAGAATTTTTTTAGACCATATATGAAGGAGACACCAAAGTCAAGTTGGCAAAGTTACAAACCCACCAAATGTAGTTTGAAAGTCTAAGAATGAAGGAGGATGAACACATTGCATCTTATCTAGTAAGAGTAGATGAAGTGGTAAATGTCATCAAAGGTCTATGAGAGAAGTTGGAAGAATTAATAATATCACAAAAAACATTGAGATCGCTAGCATCTAAGTTTGATTCAAATTTATCTACTATGAAGGAGATCAAATATCTTAACATACTAGAGATGGATGAGCTTCATGGCATCTTGACTACCTATGAAATGAGAAAAAGTGATGGAAGACCTTCCAAGAAGGAAACTACATTAAAATCTAAGAAAAAGTCACAAGGTAAAAGGCCAAGGATGATGTTGACACAGACATTGATGATGACAAGATAGAAGCCATGTTTGTTAGAAAACTAAGGAAAGGATCAAGTAAATATAAGGGTAAGTTACCATTCAAGTGATTTAACTATGGTAATATTTGTTATTTTTCATCAAAATGTCCTAATAATTATAATAATGAACATGATGAACATCCTATTGATGATAATAAGGTCTATAATCTTGACAAGAATATAAAGAGTTTCGGGAAGTATCAACAAAGGAAAGGGTCATTAAAGAACAAGAAAATTTTCTATATGAAAGAAGACAATATCTCATCTAATGTAAGTGACACAAGTACATCTAATAGTGATGATGACAATAATGATCATGATAGAAATGAAACCTTATTCATGTTTATAAAAATAGACAATGAGGTTTTTTTAAAAGGGAAAAGTCTTATGGATTATGAAGAATCAGATGAAGAAGAGGCTGAAGTGAACCTTGAGGTAGAATTGGTGAGTTCTCTAAAGGAGTTAAGGTTTCAAAGAAGGAAAAAACATAAACTGAAATCATTGGTTAAGAGTTATGAGGAACAAATCAATCTCTTTGAAGAGAGACTAAGCAACAAAACTAATGAACATGAGGAGATCATCAAATAGTTGAAAACTCAAATTGAGATTGTCACTGCAAGGCTTAAGACCAAGGAGGAAAAATTCATCAAGTTTGGAATAGAAATGGAGTCCTTAAATATAGAATTGGATCAAGAAACAATCATGTTGAAGACACATCAAAAGTTTGAGAAGAGTACTAAAGTACTTGGTGAAATTTGAATAGTCATAGGTCTCCACATGAAAAGACATATATCGGGTTCAAAGAAGATCAAAAATAAAACAAGGATAGTTAGAACTCAAAGAAAAATGGATCATCAAGAAATGATGGTACTAATAAGGTAAATACCTATGCAAAAACTCTCAAATCTGAGACTCAAGTTGATCATCAATAAGTCAAGAATAACTTGACCCCTTCAAGAAACAAAAAACATAGAAGTGCCTCATTAAACATCAAATAGACAAGGTATGTGAATCCTTTTAATGGTTACTATTTCTCATGTAATAAATATGGACATAGGGTTTTGGACTATAGACTTCATGTTATAATCAATTCCTGATGGAGGAATATGATGAATACACATCTATAAAGTAGAAGCAAAATTCTATTCTATAATTGTGATCAAAGAGGATATATTGTAAGGGATTACAACTTAAGGCATATGAAGGAGATCAATCAAGAAAAAATTCTATATGGTCATACCATTGAGAAGTGGATCAAGAAGTTAGACCATGTGGATAAGGTGAAGGAGGGGGAAAATACTAAAGGAGAAAAATATATGCTAGCTCAGATTGTATTTAAAATTCAAGATGAAGGCATGAAATGGTATATAAATAGTGGTTTCTCAAACCACACGATAAGAGACAATATAAATTTCATCACATTGAAAATTAATGTTGTACGAACAATGAGATTTGGAGATAACACAACTGCCAATATAGCTGGCAAGGGTATATTAAGTTTAGACAATGGGAAGACCAAGAAAGATAATGTGTTGTATGTAGAAGGTCTAAAAAATAACATGCTTAGTGTAAGTCAAATGTGAAACCAAAGTACACACACTACCCTTTCATGATAGAGGGTATGATATAAGGAGAGCTAAATTAGGAAGACTAGTTGCCAATGCTAAGAGGACTGAGAACAATATATATATTTAGAATGAGATCAAGGAGAGATGCTTTATAAGCAATATGGATGAATGATGTATATGAAACAAAAGGTTTGGATACCTAAACATTGAAAATATAATCAAGATAATCACTAAGAAGTTTGTGAATAACATTCCTAAAATCACCAAACCTATAAACACATTTTGTAAGGCATGCCAACATGGTAATCAAACTAGAAGAAGGTTAAAGTCTAAGGAGTAATCTACTACAAGAACTTTTGAGTTTATACACATTAATATATGTGGGACTACAATGATCTAAAGTATTCAAGGATATAGTTACTTCATGTTACTTATATATGACTACACAAGAATGACTTAGGTATCACTCTTAAAAGAAAAGTCATAAGCTCTTGATAAGTTCAAGACATTAAAGGATCTTGTTGAGAATGAGAAGAATGGGAATATCAAGTGCCTAAGATCTGATAGAGGAGGAGAGTTTTAGTCTAATGAGTTTGATAATTTATATGAGGTCCATGGGATAAAGAGATAGTTCTCAGTAGCTAGGACACCTTAGTAAAATGGGTAGTGGAAAGAAAGAATAGGACAATTCAAGAGATGTCAATAACTATGATAAATGACTCAAGGTTAACTAATGGCTACTAGAGAGAGGTAGTGAGCACTACAATCTACATTCTAAATAGAGTACAAATAGGGACTAATGGAAATAAGACCCCTTATGAGCTATGGAAAGGCAGATCAGATAATGTGGAACACTTTAGAGTGTTTGGGAGCAAATGCTTCATCAAAAGAGATGAGAAAGACTTAGGTAATTTTGATTCTAAATTTAATGAATGCATATTCTTGGGATACTCATCAGTGAGCTTAGCCTATACATGCTATAGTAATAGGTTTCAAAAGATAGTGTAAAGAACCAATGTGAATATTGATGAGCTAATTTCTAACAAATCACACTCACATTCAAAGTATATATCAAAAAAATTGGATTTCAAGAATGAAGAAGAGCCAATAGAGATATATAAGGAATAATAAGAAATTGAGGAAAGACAAGGCTCCAAAGGTCCATCAAGATTTATTGATATAGACCATCCTAAATCAAAAATCATTGATAATAAGGATGTAGGTATGAAAAAATAAGAAGGTTGGTAAGTAATCTAAATCAATAAAATTTAAATCTACTATCTAATATTGAACTTAAGAACCTTTCAGAAGCAAGAAAATATAAGTTTTGGATAGGTGTTATGAATGAGGAGTTAGACCAAATAGATAAAAATGAGACTTGAGAACTAGTTCCTAGGCTTAAAGACAAGAATGTGATTAGCACAAAATAGGTGTTTAGAAACAAGTTGAATGAAGATGGAGAAGTCATAGGAACAAGGATGGATTGGTATGCAAGTTGAAGGGGTAGATTTTGAGGTGACCTTTGCTTCAGTAGCAAGATTGGAGGCTACCAGATGCTTTCTAGCATATGTAAGATTTAAAGGGTTCAAGGTGTACCATATGGATGTAAAATATACTTTTCTAAATGGCAACTTAGAAGAGGAGGTGTACATAGAGCAACCTAAGGTTTTCTCATTATCAAGTAACAAAAACTATGTTTGTTGATTGAAAAAGGCTTTTTATGGTCTAAAATAAGCCCTTAGAGCTTGGTATGATCCAAAAGGTTGTAGACATCTCTAAGTCAATTATGTCAAAGGGGGATAATGTTCTGAATGAGAAGTCAAGAATGAGGGATAAATTTCCTTCTAAGAGAATGTGTTGAGATTGGTTGCCATCAATGATAAAGGGGGAGATTGTTGAGAATTGCCATTGATGTCATAGGTGCAAATTGTGAAGGTTGATTCAAAGGTAACTAAGCCTAGTTGGTAGTATGTGATATGACAAAATGCATTTAGATAGTGTTGTCATGAGATAAATAGAAAAAGATAATTTTAAGGCAACTAGGAGAGAATTTGAAAGCAACTAATGTATTATGTTTGCATGAAGGTACACATCATTGATCTTAAAGTGCATCAAAAGCCTAGTCATGACATAAAGAGGTATATGCATGAAAATGAATGAACATATGCATGTAAAGGTTTTATGGAACTATTTGAGCATATATGTGAGGCATTGAATAATTCATGGGAATGTTAGGGTGAGCTTATAGGGGTAGGACCTTCAGATTAAGCCTACACCTAGACCTCTCTTAGACCCTACCTATCCTAATGAGGTATGAATATCATATTTCAAGGAAATTATGCATATGTGAGAATGAAAAGAGGTGAGATAAAAGTTTTATTCATGTTCACAAAGTTTTAGGTCATGGTTTGAAGAAAATTGCATGAATCAGTGTTTTAAGCCTTCTCAAGTTCACAAAATGAGGTCTCAAGACCCAATAATCACTTTTAGATGTTTGTTGGCATATTTAACCTCTACATGGGAACATGAGATATTAAGGATATATGGGGAAGGGTCATATATAATATCTTCATGCATTGTTTTTGGATTTAAGGGGGAGTCCTTTATGAACAATCATTAACACCAAAACTTATGTTAAACCACCCTAAAACCCTAATAAGGACCCAATGTGAAATGTCTTATTCAAATAAAACTATAATGGATTTGAGTGCCTATAAAATATATTATATTATGTATTAAACTCTCCCAGGTACCTCCAGGTGGTGGTGGTTAGTTAGATGAAAGAGAAAATACACAGATACAAGCTTATTTGTCAAGAAGTTGTTATAGCTCTCAAAAATTTTATTGGTCAAAAAATAAAATGGATAGGAAAAGATGCTATAGACTCATTTTTCATGTCCATAATGATTTATGGATAGTTTATATCCTTAAAAAATTCTAATTTGGTCATCCAAGTTAACCAGTCGTAGACAGACCTAATGGTGTAAATAGTGCAAAACCCAAGCAAAGATGAGAAGATGGATTTGAGGGTCTCAAAAAATCAAATTGATGAAAAAACATGCATGATGAGTTTATTGATTACTTATAATTCATGTTAATTCTTTGAAGAATTTTTGGAGGTCATTGAATATAGTGAAAAAAATTCTCATAAAATGACTTATCTGGTTTAGATAAGATTGTGTGATATAAGGTCAAGAAATTGGTCTGCATGACCAATATTTGCCATTAGACCATATTATCTTTACAACTAAAGATGGTCTGGAGATATCATAGGACAATTTACATGAATTAGGATTCATGAAAAATGTCTGCATAGGTGTTGAAGGTCTAAGTTACCATGACTGGTTTCTGAGGTAAATTGATAGTTCTAAGTGATTAAGTTACAAAGATGATCTTGAGTCTTTATCTCCTGAGTGAATGTGTTCCAAACATATTTTTATGATCCTAATGTCATGTAAAACCTATATACATGTTTCATTTGTCATATTTTAGTAGCTAAAAGATATTTAAGCTTCATTTTTGTAGGATAGACTTTTGAGGTACACAAGCCTAATAAGGCAGTTTGTCCTAAAAGATCTTTCATGGTATGAACAAAAGATACAAGTCTAACCAATAATGGATAAGTTAATTATATTTAATTGGATAAATTAATAAATGGGTTTTGATAGTTTAATAAGGCCATTTTATCCCAAGATGATCACGTTTTGATGCTAAGAGGATAGACCTAATGCAATTAGGTCTCCATAAGACCTAAAAGAGAAATGAGGCCTAATTCAGTTGTTGTAGACAAAAAGGGTTACAAAGTTAATTTTAATAATATGTTATAAGTCATATTATATGCATGACCTAAGAGGTTGAATATGTTTGGCTAACCAAGTGGTGTGTAACCATGAGACTTATATATAAACAAGGTAGTGTAGGCCTATTTGAATAATTCAATTAAAGTGAATAAAATAATGATTCATAGAGGAGGTATTGAAATGAGACATAACAATAGATAATAGTTTTTGTGATAAAAATTCATGATTTGGATGAGTTGGTTTTGAGTCAATTAGGGAGTTGGTGCTTCCTTGCAAGTAGGTGCTTTCTAAAGCCTATTCAAGTGGGTGCTTGACTTCATTGGGGTTGGTACTCCAAGTTGAGTTGGGCCTAAAAAGAAATTGATATTTTGTTTTATATTAAGTTACTCCATTATCATAGTTCATAGTGGGTTTTCTTCCACTTGATGGTTTCCCACTCATATGTGTGTTTTCTTTTGTTATGCTCCTATGAATAGTGTTTATACATTGCTAGATCTCAATGTTTCTTTCATAGTTCATGATTGATTAGATATAATTGAAAGAAAGTTTTTGTTACACTGACTCACCCCCCCACCATCCCTCCCCCCCATGTGATTATGATTCTAATAAAAGAAAGGACCAAATCAAGATTTATCAAATATGATGATTTTTGAAAGTTTTTATTTAGCTTTGGGACTTAAATCTAGAATTGTAAGTGGTTTGATTGCATTAATAGTAAGAATAAGTTCAAAATAGTCAAGGGAATATTATTTGTATGATCTCAATGTCACATGTGATTAAATTAAATCAAGCATGTCCTTATCTATGTGTTGAGTATATTATAAGGTATATATTTTTTTGAAATCACTTTGGTTGTTTTAATGTCAATCATGTTTACATCATTTACGTAAAAATTAATTATTATTTCTAATTTTTAAACTTTTGGTGTTGCAAAAAAAGTATCATGATAATATTAATCAAGATTTTCTATAGATAAGGACAATGTCTAAAAACCTAGAATTATTTGATATTGTTATTAAAAAAGTCTAAGCATCTAAATCCAATTAGCTTAATGTGGATCAAATCCACATTTTAAATGTTTTGGGGTTAGCTTTTCATCATGGACATGCTTAGCGAGTTGGGTAGTTTAGTATCAGCCTCCTCCTTCCTAGGTTCCCCCATCATTTTTTATTTTTTGGCTAAGTCTTGGCTCCTTCCACTGATGCCATGCGGCACCCCCATACTCATTCTTTACAAAAAGAGTAAATAATTCATAGTTTCCCATATCAAAGATTAATGGTGTGTATTATTATATAAATTTTTTGATCAATGATCCATATTAAAAACTCAGGTCAATAAGTCAAGATATATCTATGACATGTGTTCAATCATGCAAATGGATATCTAACATCGAGCATGAATTCAATATGTCAAATAATCTTGAGATTGAATGTAAAAGTGACATGTATCATAATCATGGTGAATTGGTGACAAATAAATGTCCCACATTTGATCAAATGAATAAATACGAGATCAACAACCCATGTTTGATCATACATCTAACAGATCAATGGTGTGAATCGAGTCAACAAGTAAATTATCCCAAATAGCACACTAGGATGACACATGGTGTAAGAGCATTAATTGGATGGAGACTTTCATCAGGGTACATAGAAAGCATATGGGGATACTACGTGTCATAATCTAGGAAGTCCAAATCAAAATTCAATGGCCAATCTTGAAAGTCAGGGTCAGAAGACTCCCAAGGAAATTGATGGAGTGACTTTGGTCAAATCTCTAGGGAGAATGAGATGAGGAAATGTGTCCAAAGTGACAAAAATCACAATTTAAAATTAAATAAGTTATAGGTATAAGAGATGCCACATAAGCATACATGTTAGATCGAAAGATTTTATTAACCCATGCATGTGAAGGTATAAATATGAGATCAAAATATGATTTGGGTTAGCAAAGCAAATTCTTGAAACTTGTATGACTCCATTAAATCTTAGTTAAACCTCTAATAAGCCATAAATTATTTTGCCATTCACTATTTTGAGCAAATAGAGAGAGCTAGAGATCTAACAATGGAAACCTATGGACCCAATTCAAAGAAATAAGTTGAATTATACCTATCATCAAATGTAAAGGGAAGATTTTTTAAAGATATAGAGTTCATGGATTCTTCATTAAATAATAGAGAAAATAATTACTCGAGCTTGTTCTAGACCATAAAGAACTAGGAAATTTTGACAAAGGAAGAGGAGAAGTTGTTCCCAGTTAAGAGACTATATGGTGACATCATGTAAATTTAGCTCATAGGACTCCATTATGTTGCTACCAAAGTAGAGGTATTGCATTGTATTGATGTCCTGAGTCCTATTTTCAAATATGCTAAAATTGATAAGGGTATGCTCATTCATGAACCTAATTTGAGGAAAATAGCATACATATCTCCCATTACTTTTGAGTCCTATTATAAGTTACCTAGGTCCAAAATAGACCTAGCCTCCATTAATACATGGGCCCAAAAACATACTATGATGGACATCCTAGCTAAATGGTTAGAAGCTGGTAACAAGGTCATTGTAGACCCAAACAAGAAAATACCTATGAGCCAATTCAAACCAAGAGTTAGAATGGTTATTATTGGCCATTATTGGCCTACATACAGAGATTTAAAGGACTAAGTAATGTTCATGGTTGTTATTAGTGTCAAGCAGTATGTCCCAAGTAGATCTAATGGATCATGTTTCATTGCTCATCAAGATTAAATGATGAGCGTGAGTCAAAGAGGTCAACAAATCTAAGAAGTTAATGAGTTGAGGACAAGTGGCAAAAGCACATTTAGTTGGTAAAATATTGATGACTTATGGGAATCTATGCATAGGTGAGTCAACAAAGCAAACAAGAGTTAGAAAATTCAAGGGTTAGAGTCAACATTCAATAGCCAATGAGCAAGATCGATCCCTAGGACATTTTCATGAAGGTTTACACAGCATTATTAGACCTGATCAAAGCTAATATAAATGAACCAAGCTTGAATTTGATTTGGGATGGATCCAGGTTGAGTCGGGGTGAATATTTTAGGACCAAGTATCATTAGTTAAGATTTGTGAAGACAAGATTGGTCATTTAGAACATTTTCAGTTAAATCTCAACATTTGGTTTTCAAAATGCATTAAGCTACAAGAAAACCAATAATATGATTGGTTTTCAATCTATAAGAAGATCTATGCTAATATATTGTGATATAAATAGATACATCTATCCACCCAAAATAAACCAAGTAATCCCTATCAGTTTTAAGGCATAAAGAATTGGTCCTCATCAGCAGATCAAGTAGTGATGGCATGGAGTCTAGAGATGATAACCTAGTAGTTGAATAAGTATCATAGAGAATTAAGTTCTTTTACAAAGCCTTTGAAATTATGCTTTCCTAATAAGACAATGAGTCATCATCCTCAAATTGGTGCTAATCCATCAAAAGTGGTGGGCCTTTTCTTATATATATATATATATATATATATATATATATATATATATATATATCTTTCTCTTTTCTATAAATACAGGCTTTTAAGCCTTGAAAATAGTTTGATAATCCCTCTCTTGGACATGACTAGACTCTACCCAGATCTGATCTTTGTAACCTCTTGAGATAAATAAAAGACCCTTTTCAGATTTTATGATTCTAGTATAGTGTGTTCATGTCAGATTGGTTGGAATATATGGTAGAAACTTCTCCCTTGTCAAATATTGATCTCACCTAGCTACTAGATTATATTGTTTTGCAGGTCATCCATAGTTTTAAATGTCATTTGATTAAATATATCAAGTGGATAAATTTACTATTTAATGCCTTAAATAAGGCATCTCCATCATTTCCCTTAGGTTTTGATCATTTGATGAGCCTTTACATGAAATACTAAAGCATAAATAACCATTTAGAGTTACAGATCTGATCTCATTAGTGTTTATTATAAGTTTAATAGAGTATTTGAACAATCACATTACTGGTACATCATTTTATTTACATGTGTTTATGCATTATTACCTATTTCTCTCTCCATTTTCTAAGTCATATTTTAGTTTAGGTGATAGATTCAAAAGGAATCCGACCTTCTTCATAGGTCTGACTCTGTGATAGGTGACCCATAACTTAGGGCTAGTCCCATGTTGGTCTAGATTTTGAGAAAAGGACCTGAACAATCCCCTTCTCAGCTAGGGTGTAAATCTAGAACACCAACAATTTTGGCATGCTCAATGGGACCCACTGGATCTGGTCTTGGTGGAATTTCAATTACAACAATTTTCTTCAAGAATAATTTGGTGATTTCAAGATCAAGCAATTATTTCTGAAAGTCCATGTAGTTTCCAAGTAAGTTCATTTTCGTTACACTATCGTTATGTTATTTTCATGGCTATGTATGAGGGAAATTAATACGCTATACCTCCTTATCAAACATATGATGGATCATACCATCCTTATCATGATCCATATAAGCCTTGTTATGATCCTAATCAGCATAACCAAGAATTTTTTCAAAGCTATGATGAGGCTTATCAACTTTCCCATGATTATTATTATCAAAAGCATGACTCTTACCTTCCTTATGAACCATATCAGTCTCAAGACTATATTTCACCTTTCCTATATGGGTATGATGTTGATGTTGCACATTAGCAACCTTGTCTCCAATAAAGAATGGATGAAACAAATCTAAAACTTTTAGCATATGCAAGAAAAGTATGTTTAGATTCCTGGGTATGAGGAAGTGAATAGGCTATTTCTAAATACATCCAATGATCTAGAGGAGAGGAATGAGTTGTGTATATATGTATTAGAGAAGATGGAGGCTTGGGAGAGGCAGAAAAGTGAGTAGAACTAGTTATCTCAAGAAACCTCTTATATTCCTTACCAATCTTGTACTTCTTATTCTCATGAAATTATTGACCAAGCCCAGTGTGTGCCAATAAAGATTCCTAGTTAGAGTCAAGAACCTATTCAAGAGGATAAACCTTATTATACTTCCCTTCTTCCACCACTTACCCCTCAAGTTTATGTTGTCCAAGAAGATAAAAAGGTTTCAGACCTTTGTGAGATAATGACTAAGTGGAACGAGTAGATAGTAGACATTGTCAAAAGTTTTTCTTTCCCTCCTTTCCAAAATGCTATTGCCTTCAAAATCCCAAACTCTAATCATGATCAACATTCCATGCCTCATAATCCCTCTCAAGCAAATGAATTTCATCACCCTCCCACCATCTCCCTTCTTCAAGAGGAGCCTATCCTATGGGTGATAAAGCAAAATGTTATAGCTACAAGTCAAGTTATTAGATAATGTGAAAAATATGATTTAATTATGTATAACGAATAGATATTCATTAATACTTCACTTGAGGTAGAAGTTAGAAATTAGGTTTTAGTTGATATTGAAAATTTTATCTCAAATATGCAAGAGAAGGTAAATCTTGATATGGAATAAATCCATGAGGAATTGATACAATCTGATGCCACAAATGAGATTGAGATATATACAATTGATAAATATCAAGATACCTTTCAAGTTGATCTTATTTAGATTGATCAATTTAAATAACAAAGGAATGATTGGAAACTATATCTTGAATCTCTACAATAGATTGAAGAGCTTTGTAAGGGGATGTTGCCTAGTGGAAAGCATGATATTCAGAAGTTTGATCAAGAATCACCTATTCAAGACCATGATATAGCTTGGTTTGACTATTCAAAGCTCCTTGAAGATTTTGATGAACTGACAGTAGATGATTAAAAAGGATAAGGTCACTCAAGGATAAGGCATAAATGAGATTTCACTTGGTAAGGTTTTAGTTGATAAACAACATGAGAGGGATCCAGAACTGTAAGATGAATTTGTTTTTTTTGGTCACTGGTTTGTTGTTGATGGATAATCTAAGGAGATGTTAATAGAAATAATTGGCAAAAATAGTGCCTCTTATTCTTTCTCTCTCTAAACCTCTCTTTCACTTAGTTAATCTAACCTCTTCCCATGGTTCATGGACTTGGTATCTTAATTACAGAATCCTTCCTTCATATGTTTTTTTTTTAATCTCCTAGGACATCACACAGCTAGGTGTTCTTTGAAGGAGTTTCAACCTACGTCATCTTATTCTTAGAGGGTTTGGAGGAAGAAGTATGAATCCCCTAATCAAGTTTCCTTTGACATAACCATGGAAAGTTCTTACATCTTTCAACATTTACCCCTCCTCAATTTGCACTTGAGGATCTTTCATTCTCTAGTTAGAATAAGGTTCCCTCGAAGGAGGTGTCTCTTCCCATTACATCTTTGATTCATCTTCACCCTATTGAGATAGTCTCTGCCCTTCTTGTTCTATTGTTACAAGACCAAAAACTCATTTAGATGCAATGGTTAAAAGGAAAGGATGGAGATTAGAGGTAAAAAGGTTGAGATTGGATTCAGAGGAAATGGTGAAAGATGGCATTCAATGGATGATGAAGGGCATCCTATTTCATTGAGGGAGAAGACCAATTTATGCTCATAGTTAATTTTTTACCCCTTCCTTTTCTATTGAAGTATCCCTAGTTAGGTTGCTCAAATGTTGACAAGTATATCTAATTGTACCTATAATTTTTGGTTGTTTGAAAAGGTCTAGTGGTTTTTATTTGTCTTTTTCTCATTTGATGATTGATTTTTTCCAATTATTTTGCTATCATTTTCTATGATTATTAGTGGCATGTTTGGTCAATTGGTATGTTGTTAGTTGTTATTTTCAGAGTTCATTCTTTATCTTTTTTGGCTATGTAATAGGTTGTCAAAACCTTCCCTTTTATCCATATTTAAAAAAAGATAAAATTTATACAATAATCATATGATAATTATTATTTTTAAATGATTTAGTTTTTTAAAAAAATATAAAATTATAAAAATAACCACAGATGGGTCATCTAAATTGATTTAAAAATTAACATCTCACATTTATGCAATGATCATATGGTAGGTTCATTTATTAAAAAATAAGATATGATAATAATAGTAATGTTAATGGTAAATAATTCTTTGCATTTATGATAGAGGTTACTATAATATTAAATTAATTTGACAATGGATTGTTGAAATTTATGAAATAATTAAATGGTAGTTTTGTTTTATTAAAAAATCAGACACAACAATAATAGTAATGTCAATTGAAGATAATGTGTTAAATTTTTTATATGAATATAAGGATAATTTTTTTCCTAAAATGGTTTTTTTTTGTTGCTCCTGTCTAAAGTCTGTTAGCAAGTTTGCAGTTACCACTATTCTCAATTGTAGTTACTTCTATTTATATTCTTTGAAAAATGATATGTTGGATATGGGCCTCAAGTTTGTTTGATTACCTAATTATTTAAAAAAATCTCTCTAAGCATCAATGTTGTTTGAATGAGTACCACTCTCTAGAAAAAAATATGTCCATGGATTTACCCTTAAAAATTAGCTCTTGGTTTACCTTATGAGTGATAATTAGTCAATCAAGATGAGGCCATTTCCTATTTTGCTAGTAGGTCCTCTCAATGGATCAACTACTTTAGGTTTCCTATGGTACTCCTCACAATAAGTTTTATGGAATATGCCCTCATACTTCTCATATTTATGCGAAGGGTTATTTACCCTTATCCAAACTTGCAATGAAGGTGTATAAAATAGCTATGTGCATAAATGGCCTCACTCCAAAAAAAACTTGTTTTACTTACCACTTTTTTTTTTGTTACCACTTTTGATCATCAGGGTCCTCCTAAGGCAAGGTGAGAACATATGATGGGTCGTAAAAAGAAATATTTGGCCCTGGAAAGTGCTATGATACTAGTTGATAGGATCCTCCTTGAACAAGTTAAGAAATAATTGTAAATATATGAAATAAAGTATAAATATCAACAATGTATTGACAACAACAATTAGAACTGAATTAAAATATCACAATTACATAATCTCTAGCTTCTTTGAGGGGGAAACCTCCTTTGAGTAAGCTTAATTAAATACAATTTGTGGATGCCTTCATACTAGACTAAGTTTCTAATTATTGTAATTTATCACTAGATAACTACTACACCCCATAAATGTGGGATTATTCTACTATTACAATATTACATTCTAATATTATATCTATTATAATGAACTTGAGGGATGTCTTACAAAGCATATGTATCTATATCCTTTTATTAAATAAACAAACTACAAAAAGATGGTTAGGATGAAGTGTCCTAACATCTTTGCCTCAAGGATCCTATGACTCCTACACTATTTCAAAAGTGACCAATTGTCCTTTAGTTTCCCCATCCTTATTGGCCTTAGCAATACACTCTCTATTTTGTGAGTCGCCATTCTGTGCATAGTTCATTTAAAATAAATGCAATCTTGTACCACATGGATTTTCTTACGTTCTCACCATTTTTTGAGCTCATTTTAATTCCAAGCCTTAAATGTAATAGATACTATCAATTACTAGTTTAGTTCATTTGTGGATACTCATATCTTGTATTTTCATGTAGTTTAACCTAAACCATACTCTCACACATCCATAACTTGTTTATGTTGATGTCTTCATAATTATGAACATCATCCCTCTCTTTTTATATGCACTCATTATTTTATAAGACCATTTCCATTGTTCTCTTTACATGACAATCATGTTTTCTTATCATCAATTTGCTTCTATCATATATCCTAGGAGAACTAAATTTGGCCTAATGTTCACATTGGATCTTGAGCCCATAGAACTATGTAGGTAGCATCCACTTGCTTAGTGTATCTAGAGTTAGCTCGACTACCCCTTCCTTTTATTTTGTTCCCCTCATTTTGTTTGTTTATTTTGTTGTCTCCTATAACCTGGGGGTAATGTTTGTTGTATTATTTTTGTCATTGTTTCCTTATACATGGGGTCAACCTTGTACCCATTATCCTTGTGTTGTTGTACTAGTGTTGTTATTTCCTAGTTTAGGGGTCACCCTATCACCAAGATTAACACCTCCATTACACCTGTACAACCAATTTGTTTTTTGTTTATACTAACATTGTGATTAACTATTGTTTTTGTATTATTGTTTATTTAACTTTGTAGACATACATAGTGTTTTTTTTATTGCTTTATCTTACTATTTTTTATTTTTTGTGTGTGTGTTTTGAAAATTGCATTGTTAGCTTCTTTTGAGTGATTGTGTTTGAATACATTTTCTAAACCTTTTGAGTCTAGCCTTAACTTGGGCTTGAAATATTTACATTTGTATTTGAATTATTTTATAGTTTTTTCAAGCTTTGGTACTTTCTTGTTCCCACTTAAGTCTTGATGATCTATATCTTGATTTTAAATTGGTTACATTTTGTATTTGATGTCTTTTTCATCTTTTTCTTTAAATCATGTCCTAAACACTAGCATATACCATCATATCATAACAAGATAAAAAATCATCATGAAACACAAAGAATATTAATTGTCCATGTACAAAGTAGCTATGAGCTAAAAATAAATGTCATATATATGTACACACACACACACACACACACACACACACACACACACACACACACACACACACACACACACACACACACACACACATTTTATACATTGAGAAAATATCTATATGGTTCATATACAATATAGATCTATGAATTAGCTTTCATCTAGGTTGTCCTTTGGGTGACTCTACTAAAAAATCTATCTCAAGCCTAATGCTATCGATGGTGGTGGACATGGTGTTGGTAGGCCCATCACTACCCACTATGGAGCTAGCTATACAACTAAATTCTTTGACTCTATCATATACTTGGACCTATAAATATTGCTAGTCTATTATGATCTAGAGTAATCTCTAAATGATGGTTCTCTCCTCTCTGTAGGGATTGTTGCCTCATAAAACCTATGGTAGTAGGCTATCTAATCCTTAGTGTGTTGGACATCATCCTTCACATGTAAGGCATCATCCTTGGCTACAATAATGTTAGCCAAGGATATAAGTGAACTCCCATCTGTACCAACTCATTGAGCCTCATCTAGATCCCCAATAAGATTTTTTACTTAAGAAAATAACCACTCTTGATCATTCTAGTCTTTGTGTCACTCCTTTGTCACTAACAGAAGCTCTGCATCTTAGGTGGTCAACTATGCCTATACACCTGTCAACTAGACTACCTATCCTCTAAGTGTATTGATCTCGACATCCCTAGTAGTAATCAATCCTTATAGGTGAGTAGCCTCACCTTGTATAGTTGCTAACTATGCATACAATCTAGCTAAATCTTACTAAAGGCAATCTCTGATAACTATGTAGTAATCTCCCTTTACATCATGTCAATCAAAGCCTAGTGCTCTATGGACCCACCTATGCTGGAGGTCCTTAGCTTTCTTGTACCTTTACTTATACCAAAGGTCCCTACCTTCGCTACCCCTATGTTAGAGATCCCATCCTCTACTATCTCTATCTTATGCCCTGAGTTGCCACCTACTACATAACCCATCTTTGTATCCTATGATGGACCCTATGACCCCTGAGCATGAATAACTTGTAGTGAGATAGCCTGAGGTATCACTAGATAAATTAGAACTTTTACCTATATTATGCCTTGACCCCCATCTCTCCTCTATCAAACCCATCTCTAATGCATGCCTAGTTGTTGAGGTCATGGTCTAGTCAATCAAATGGGTTATGAACTAGCCCACCATGTTGCATAGGTGTCAATCACACTAGCATCTACTACCCCACCTACATAATCCCATAGTATGTGTTAAACTCTACCAAAATCTATAATATCCTAGTCTCAAAGCACTAGTAACCCCCACTCTTTGATCTCATGGGTCACATGGGTAAAGAAGTGTGGACCCTCACGAATACCCTGCTATAAATCAAACTATCTCTAGACTCAGTCTAGTCTATATTGCTCTATAAAAAATTCATGGTGGCCTATGATATAATAATGTGTAAGCATAAATCTAATGAAAAATAGGTCCTCAATCTAGTAAAAATATTTCACCAATTATAATCACTAGATAAAATCACCATTAACCATCTCATCTGGCCCATCGATAAAAATACAAGTCCCTTAGGTGGCCTTGTAGGCTTGGGCCTATGAGATACCAACCAAATGCCACTAGATCCTTAGGTCCTTGCTATAATATCATCCCCATTAGCTTCTCAATAGCTATATGCTCCCAAGCCTAGACCTAGAGTAGTATACAATTATCAATATTGTGCCCTTTGTAATATTCTATCTGATGTAAATCTTGATAGAGTTGGGCCAAAATGATAGGCTCCCATGTAAATTGTGGAGATTGATCATACATATCTCATATCACCCTATTCAGTCCAATATAAAGAACCATCCACTCTTGTATAATAGCATAAGGTCATGGATAAGAGCCATCAAAATCACAACCTCCAAGGGAATTATCCCATGTACTGGTACTAGTGCCCCTGCTAGTGACCCTGTCACTGCTACTCCTACCTCAAAGTCTATAGGCCAACCCAAGCCCTCCAATACATTTATATTTATAGACCCCTCCACTACCTCAAGGTTGTCCATGCCAAGCAAGTCCTCTAGCATCGCTAATCTGCCCACTGACATCCAAGTGATCCTCCATCCTTGGATAGGAACTCATAATATCTTTTGGACATCCTTCAAGGTCATTATGGCCTACCCAATCAAAAAATGAAAAGTGGATGTCTTAGAATACCAATGCTCTACAAATTATGACATACAAGCTCAATCTGCATGAATCACTAGCAGCTAAACTAGGTGATATAGCTTTATCACCTATAATAGGCCCACAAGGTCCTTTATCCATTAACCCTATCTTCACATCACTCAAGCTTATTTCTTGTGTGCTATAATAACCCCAACTCACTTTTGCAAGTCATCACATAATGAACCAAGTCAATCATTTTCCCTCTAATTAATCAAGTCTAGTTAATTTCTTTTAATTTTGGGTCTAGACTAATCTTCTATTGGCCCCATTTTCTCTTCCTCTACCTCATTTGGTATTTTTAGTGGCCTTGCCATTTTATTGATGATCTCACCATATATCAGGGAGACCCCACCATTTTCATGGTTATCCTACCATTTTCCTTCATTGGCTTTTGAATTCGCCAATTTGTAGGGCATTTTCACCATTTGACAAAGTGATCTTAATATTTTCTATGATTTTACCATTTGACTTGGTGACCCTACCATTTGACCAATAATTTTGTTCAAAATTAGTAAAGTCATCAATTTTTTCATGACCTTGCCATTTTGGTCTATGATCATGCTAAACAGCCCACAATCCTACCATTTATGTTGATGACCTCGTCATTTACAAAATTCTTCAAATGACAAGCTCACCTATCTTTGTACTTTTACCTGGTAATAGATTCATTAAATACAAATTTTAAAAACCCAAAAAGGTACCTACCAATGATCTAAACCTTGATGGTTGTTGGTACTCTTGAATGCACTCCCTAAGGTGTCGATGGTATAGGATATTAGCCATTATACTCAACTCTCTCACGTGCAACTATTATATTTTTAGATTACAATAGTGGACAATGAAAATGAATTATTTTCACCCCCAAGGGGTAAATATATAGTAAAATTTTCAAAAAACATCCCCCAGGCCTATTGTTCCCTGATTAACTTTCCTAAGATTCTCATTCTTGCCCTGTTTATCCATTTTTTAAACCAGTTTCTTCTAATTGCTCTATTTTTTAGTCTCATTTAATGAAAGACATGATTATTTTACTTTTGATCAAGCGACAACTAGTAAAATATTCATTTTTCCCATCCTCTCCTTTAGGGGCCATCATGGGTTTCTCGAAATTTATTTGGGGCATTTTTGTAACCTCGTTTCTCCATGACTCATGCAAAATTTAGAAGAAAGTGGGAACAAATTTATTTATTATAATTATGATCATTCTAAATGACCTTTTTATTCTTTGAGAAGGCATTACTTTGAATAAATATCTCACCATGCCTTCTCAAACAAAGGCAAAATATAGACATTCAATTATTATCACTATTGTGCTAAAATTGCAAATCTAAATTACATTCCACAATAATACATAATTTGGACTAAAACCACTGAAATGCTCTAATTTATCTATACACATCACGTGCAAGTGTTGATTTATGCTCATGTATCCCTAAATAGATCAATGCATTTATGAAATATTTATTATCTTCTAATTCACTTCGCATCAAGTTTATGACCAAGCGAATTATCATTTTGAACCATTTAAATACTATAATTCATCCACACACATCATGTGTAAGTGTTTATTTATGTCTATGTATCCATAAATGGGGCAATACATCAATTGCAGCTACTATCTTTCTCTAATTTAACTCTAGTCTAATTACAACCAAGTAAATTAATATTTTTGATCATTTTAGTTAAACATGTGACCAATTTCCAAGAATTATAAAATACTAATTAAAATAATTAAGGAAATCAAATCAGATTAAGATCTTAAGTGAAAAATCCATAGAAAGTTATTGAATATCTATTATTGGAAATTCATAATTTAAAATATTTGGGTCATGATATCACCCATGACATCATCAAAAGGGTGTTAAGTATCAAGCATTAATGAAGATAAATATCAGGTTTAAGGTCACCATGCCTTATTAATGTTCTCTTACTCTAAAATATTAATTATTTTATCCTCTACAATTGAATTGACCCTTGGCCATACATCTTGATCTTAATATGGATGGTCACAATTGATTCTCAACATTTTTAAAAATATATAAATACATGAGCCACCATAGACAAAAAAATAAACTTTTTAGTCCAAACAACTTATGCACAAAAATTTATAGAAGTGGTCACTAATCCCTTCAAATTAATCATTCAAGGAGCCAAAGCCATTGGTGCTAAAATGATGATGGAGGCACTTGTCCAACCATATTGACAAAGACTTGGAGCACCAAATTTAGGCACAAACATGTTTATAGACCATCTTTGAAGGAGAGCCATTTTGGGAGGGTATTGTTTGTCTTGCTTTCCTCATTAGTTTAATGATTTCATTGACACCATCGTCGAGGGAGTAGGATTAGCATGTTAGGTTTTCTATGCTTATTATTAGTTTTTATTAATAACACATGAACTAATATCCTTTGTAATCCTGAACTATAGTTTGATTTGAAGTTATTAAGGAAGTATACGATATTGATCCAAATTTTAGAAATATAACTGATTAATGCAGGAATACATCAACATGTGATATAAATCATACTTATGATGATTACCTTACATATGATAGTTATCTCTACAAGAGGAAACAATTATGTATTCCAATTGGTGCTTTAAAATACAATATTATAAGAGAATTACATAGTGATGGTTTGACTGGATAATTTGGTAAGACAAAGACAATAAATTTGGTGAAGGAAAAGTATTTTTAGCCAAATATAAAAAGAGATGTGACAATATATGTTTCAAAGTGCAAGATATGTTATGTGGCTAACAAACATGTATAGAATACAAGGTTTTACATGCTATTATCAATTTCAAGAGAACCATGGACAAATTTGATTATAGATTTTGTATTAGATTACCAAACACATAGAGAGATAATGATTCAATTTTTTTTATTGTAAACAAGTTTTTTAAGATGGTTCATTTTTTTCATGTAAGAAAACTAATGATACCATTAGAGTTGTGGAACTATTTTTTAAAGATATTATGAGATTACATGGTATTCCAAAAGCTATTACATCAGATAAGGATACAAAAGTTCTAAGTTATTTTTTAAAGATTTTATGGAAGAAGATGGGGACTAAGCTACAATTCAATAATACATACCACCCCCAAAAATATGGACAGACAGAAGTTGTAAACATGAGATTGAAAAATTTATTGAGATACATAGTTGCAGAGAAGCCCAAGCAATGGGACTTGGATTTATCATAAGTTAAGTTTACATATAATATTTTAGTAAATAGATCAACAAGAAAATCAACATTTCAGATTGTTTATAGTAGAAATCTTATTAGTGTTTTAAATTCAATACAATTACCAACTGTAAAATGAGTTAGTGATGATGTAAAAGCATTTGTAGACCATATATAGTAGTTGCAAGAAGAGGTGATAAGAAAGTTACAAGAATGTAATGAGAAGTATAAGGTAGCAGTAGATGTAAAAATAAGGTCAAAGATATTTGAAGAATGAGATTTTGTGATGGTTTATTTGAGGAAAGAAATATTTTTCAAAGGCACATACAACAAGTTGAAGATAAATAAAATTGGACCATGTAAAATTGTGAATAAAATTAATGGCAATGCTTATGAAGTGAGTTTACCACAGAATTGTGATATCTCTCTAGTATTTAATATTTCAAATTTATATGATTTTAATAGAGAAGATGGTGAAGGTGAAGAAGATGATGAAGTAGATTTCCAACAATAGGTACCAAAAAAGAAGAAATAAAAGATAGTATAGGTTTTGGATAAGAAGATAGTAAACACGAGGCAAGAAATTTATAATATGTATTTGGTACAGTGGAAAGGATTATAGCAGGTAGACAACACTTGAATTTCATAATGGGAGCTGAAGAAAATTGATAAGATTAACAATAAAATCAGAGAAACTTGTAGAAGCTGAGTTATTTTCAACCAGATGAGAATGAAGCGAAAAATAAGGCAAAATTTTGGAGGCCATAACTTTGATTTGTAGCTTCGTTTGAGCTCTCATTCATGCCAAAATAATTGTCTTGAAAATTTTGATGTAGAGATAACCCACCGTATCTTGTTATGGACATTTTTGATATTTTTTGAAGGCCATACGTGATCATCTGATAAAGTCTAAAAATCTATTTTGGTATTGTTTTCGGTGTTTTTTATTTTTAAAAATTATATATTTTTGTAATTGAGTGTGAAATTCAATTGAAATTTGTTTGATAGATTATTTTAGTGTATAAAATATTTTTAAAGTTTGTTAGCGCTAAACGCACTTGCATGTGAACTTTAATAAATAAATTAAAAAGCAACTACTAAAAATAGTAGGTCAACTTTATTTTTTATTTTTTAGAGTTTCAAATTTTACATGTCAACTCCAATTCTGAATTTATTTATACATAATTTTTAATTATTTTAATTATTCAATATAATAAATACAAAGTATTATTTCAAAAAGTACTCAGTGTATTGATTCTTTTGCCTTGATAGTATTCAGATTCATTAGATTCCATACATATACATGTCATATATATGATTTATGTTTTAGTAGATCAATTTTATAGTAATCCATGTTAAGTAGTCATGCTTATCTTTCAATATTTGTTCTATGTTTTGGGGCCTTATCAAAACCTTCTCTCTCTCTCTCTCTCTCTCTCTCTCTCTCTCTCTCTATATATATATATATATATATATATATATATATATATATATATATACACACACACACAAAACTACTATTCATTTAAGACTTATATGCAACCAATCCACATATCGGAGATATAAAATAGCAAAAAAAAATCAAATCTAAAGACATTGAGGTGAAAAATTTGTATTCATAGACATGAAGTTACATTTTTGAAACTATTTAGACTTATATATAAAATTATAATTCAAAATAAAAATCTGACTAATTTACATGTTCTCTATCTCTATGCAATTTCTTTAAAACTTTATTTCAAAAAAATATGTTTGTATAAATATGTCTATTATTTTTCACAAATAATTATTATGTTACTATCATAAATTTATCAAATTTACATACTTTTTATATCTGAATGTTAAAATAAATTATATATTTAAAAACTATATTCAAAATACCATAATTTAACTTTAACATTATTAAAACATTCTTTATTCAAATGTCTTTAAAAATTCCAATATTAAAAATTATTATTTTTAGAAAAAAAAATGACCACTTAAAAAACCAGTATTTTGACCCAAATTACCCTCAAATCGTATGTGAATGCTCTAGTGCTAAAATTAAAGTAAATAATTAAGTATTTTAAACTATCATTTTACATGTTAATGCTTAATTATAAGTAGCACGATAATGTATAATGATTCATTTTATTTATTTATAATGCATACCTACTATTGTTCCCTATCATTTTATAATTTTGGTTGTTTTCCAATAATGAGAGGGAAAACTAAATTCAAAATGAAAAACTTGGCCCGCTCATCTTCCAGTGATCTTTGTCTTCTGCTTTTGATTCAAAGTTTGATAATTTTGAGGTCGTCGGTGATCTGGCTGTGTAGGTCTCTGATTAAGACAAGGATGCTTCTGTTTGGGAGATATTTTCCATAGTTGTCATCAGTAAAGTGGAGATGGCTTTCAATATCTATGTAGGTAGTGAGATAGGGTCAAGAGAGGTTTTCTAAATTCTGTTAGGTTTTAGGCGGCAGGAAAAGGTTGTGATCTCGTGGCAGATTGAAAGGCAAAAAGCCATCGCATGATATCCCTTTCAATTGATCAACCCTATCTTATCCCTCCAGTCGGTAGGTTGTCTTAACATATTGTGTTGATCTTCAAAGGGATTGAAGCATTGAATCCAGTGGTGTATGCTCCGAAAGAACTAAAAAAGAGGGTTCTTTCACATCCGATACTATACTAAAGAGTCAGTTAGCCCCGATAGTAATTTTGTGGTTATTGTTTCGTCCCATCCTCAGCCCGGTGCTTCTTCTATCTGTGCCCATCCCGCTATTTCCTATAGATGAGGTCCCTTGAGAAGCAATGAATTTTTGCAGCTTGAAAGAACACTAGAAACCCTTTCCTTGGGTACAGGTATTTCTATAGATCCTTAATCTCTTTTGTTCCTAATACTGTTGTTCACTCCCTGGTTTGCTCATCCAAGTTTTCTAAAACCCCCTCACATGTCTCTGTAGGATTTGGTGATCCAGTTCTCTCCACCCCTGACCTACTATCTCACCATCATTCTTCCTTATTTGTCGGGGATGTTCATGTGCTTTTCTCGAAGGAGACTCCAGAGCTGAAAATATCGAACACATCCATCCAAAAAATGTAGATTGATCTTTGTAGCAGATGTTTGTTTGGAAAATGTATGGGCTCTCATCTTTTGTCAGTAGATCTTTCCAATTGGGCCTTGACTCTTTGGAGCTCTATTTTTGTTGATTCCTTTTTGATGTTCAATTATGGGTTCTTTCAAGTAGTTTTCCAATGTTCTTTTGATCGGGACTTTTTTTTGGTCATCACGACCATGGTTTTATGATTACCTCTAATTTTTTTTACTCATGGTTTCTCTTTTTAAATTTATCCAAGGCAAAAATCTTAGTGGCTTCTTTTTTAATTAGATTTTAAAATATGCAATTTATCATAAGATATTATGAGAAAAGAGGAGCATATCAAATTGCTTGTGAATTGAGTGGGATTTTTTGTGACATTTGATGAAAATTCTTTAAGAATGAGATTTGTGAGAGTATGTGTTATTCTTGATCTCTCTAAATCTTTCTTTCACTCGGTTAATTTCTTCCTATAGTTCATGGACTTGCTATCTTAATTACAAAATCCTTCCTTTCAGATGCTTTCGTTATAATCTCCTAGGATATCGTAAAGCTGGGTGTTCTTTAAAATAATTTCAGCCTACATCGTCTTCTTCTTAGAGGGTTTGGAGGAAGAAGGATGGATCCCCCAATCAAGATTTCTTTTGGCATAACCGTGGAAAGTTCTTCCATCTTTCAACATCTACCCCTCCTAAATTTGTGCTTGAGAACCTTTTGGTATTCAATTGGAAGGAGGTTCCCTCAAAAGAGGTGTTTGTTCCCATTACATCTTTAATTCCTCTTCACCCTGTTGAGATAGTCTCTGCCCTTTCGTGTTCTATTGTTGCATGAACAAAAATTCGTTTGGACACAACAACTAAAATAAAAAAAAATGGAGATCAGAGACAGAAAAATTAAAATTAGACACCAAAAAAATCATGAAAAATGACACTCAATAAATAATGGAGGACCTCCCATTCCGTTGAGGAAAAAATCGATTTATACCCATAATTAAATTTTTCCCTTTTACTTTTATTTTGAAGTATCCTTGGTCGAGTTACTCAAACGTTGATATGTATATCTAATTGTACTTATAAGTATTGGATGCTTTTGGTTGCTCAACAAGGTCTGGTCATTTTTCTCTATCTTTTTGTCATTTGATGGTTGAGTTTTTGCTATTGTTTGCTATCATTTTATATGATGATTAGTAGCATGTTTGGTCCATCAGCTGGTATGTTGTTAGTTTTTAGTTTCAAATTTAATTGCTTTATTTTTTTTTGGTTATGTAATAGGTTGTTAAAACCTTTCGTTTTATCCGTATTTTTTTTTTTAAAAAAGATTTATACAATAATTATATGATAAGTATGTTTTTTAAAAATGATTTTGATATTTTTTTAAAGAATATAAGTATGTTTTTTAAAAATGATTTTGATATTTTTTTAAAGAATATAAAATTATAGAAATAATCGCAGATGGGTCACCTAAATTGATTTAAAAATGGATGTTTCACATTTATGCAATTATCATATTTATGCAATGATCATATGGTGGGTTTCATTTATTAAAAATTAATATATGACAATAATAATAATGTTAATGATAAATAATGCTTTAAATTTATGATAGAGGTTACATATAATACTAAATTGATTTAACAATGGGTAGTTGAAATTTATGCAATCATTAAATGGTAGGTTTGTTTTATTAAAAAATCAGATACGATAATAGTAGTAATGTCAATTGAAGATAATGTGTTAAATTTTTGATATGAATATAAGGATAAATATAATATATTTTCAGATTTTACTTATATTGTAAACAACCAATATAGGCTAAGATAACCTAATTAATAAGAGTTGGGTTGGTGTGAGATAAATAATTATTTGTTTTATTGTAAAAATAAGTACAAATCTTAGAGAAGGATTGATCTAAGATTGTTGTTTTTGTTGTTATTTCGTAACAATGTGTAAGTTTGTGATTAGGTTTTCAGTTGTATTAGGATTTCAACGATCTTTTTGAATGGCAAGCGAGGAATTAAAGCTGCAGCAACAGCAAGGACAAGGACATCATTGGGATATGAGAATTAGGGTCCATTTCCCCCTTTGCAGATTTCCTCTATGCAATTTGAGTTGAAGCTTTCAAAGGTGGATGTAGAGTAAGTTATAACATTGCATCTAAGAAGTCGACTATAGCTACGATTGAGATAGAAAATAAACTAGATATTTTTTAATGGGACCAAAGGAGGGGGATTTTGTGATCCAATGGTAATGGAAGCTAGGGCTCTTCTCATAATAGGGGATTTGAAAGAAACCGGACTAAAGGGGAGGGCAGAGACTCGGTGGCCCTCCTTTGTTGAGATTATGGGAAGAAGACAGGGTCTACCCTTAACTCTTGCAACAAACATTCCTGATGTCCAGTTCGAAGAGCATGAACTTGAAATTATCTTAGCAAGGGAAGAAATTTTATCATCGATGGCTCTGATTTGATGCTTCAATGACTTGTGGCCTACTCTTATAGTGCTCCATGGCTAGATTTCAAATAATTGGCACAATTTTGTCAAAGTTAATATTGATATTCACCCTTATGCAAGAGGGATTTTCATCCTGGTTTTTTATTTTTTTAAAGATAAAGAAGTTGTTTTTAATTTTTTATTTAGTTGGGATGTCATATTCTAACATGTAAACCCTGGCATCTAGATTTTAATTCTCATACTAAAACCTTGACTACTAAACCATTTTGGACTCAACTGCCTAACCTTCCTTTGCAATTTTGGTACAACAATGTGTTTAGGGTTATAGGAAATACTATTGTGGAATTTTGTATGGAATATGTTGTTACTGATGAAAGGGGCATACTAATTTGGCCCATATCCTTATAAATGTATATTTGTCTAAGGATTTACCTACTCATATTGAATTGAAAATCAAGGGCAAATCTTGGTTCCAATCCTTTGATTTTGAAGGCTTGCCCTTTAGATGTATAAGATGCTTTCATATTGGTCATCTAGTCAATGATTGTCATGGTGCTAAGTTCAAAAAATATACTATTTGGTGGAAGGATTCTTGGATTGAACATGTTACTATTCAAAGTGTTAATGAGAGAGAGTATGAAAGTGAGGATCTTGATTTGGTTTTGAAAACTCCTATGGAAGAAATGAATCATGCCCAACTTAATGTGGAACCTTTTGGAAATTTTTTGATTGATATTGTGTTAGAAAATAAGGATGTCATAGACGTTCCTGATGAAGGTATGGAGTAAAATCAAAAAAATAAGCAGCCTAGTGTAAACGTTGTTGTGCTAAAAGACAAAAATGTTTATGCAGTTCCAAAGAAAGAGTCTTTGGCTCGTAGTCCTTTAGTAAGAGAATACTTGATAGATTCTTTGATGATTTAGAAGATAGTAAATACACTAGAAATTTCCATCCTCATATTACCAATCCTAAGAAAAGAGGTAAATGGGAGATTACAAGAAACATAAAGAAGGGAAGGGGAAAAAATGGATTAGAATATTTAAACATTTCTTTCAGATCTCAAAAAGAAAACTGAATGAAAGAGACTTAACCACAACAAATTTTGTTTTGTGTTGTAGTTTGTACTTCAAAACAACAATTATTTTTTTCATACCATTTTTTTACTGTTTTGTGACTGAATTTATTGTTGGTTACAGTTGTCTATTATTAAATCTAATTTTTTAAACTATTATGTTTGTTTCATTTTCAAGTTTAGGGCCTTGATATAATAATAATAATAATAATAATAATAATAATAATAATAATAATAATAATAATAACATAGTTAAAGGACTAATGCTTATAATGTATGACGAAAACATCATACCAAATAATTATATATATAATTAATATATTCAACCACTATTGTTTTAAATGTACTTTTCACAAACTTATGTCAATTGCACAAATTTACTATTACTCTATTCGTTGTTACCCATAAATTAGGTGTGAGCAAATAAAACATAAAATAGTTTGGTTGAAGTCCATTTATTTGTGCACCGAACACTAACATTAGTCCAATTCATTTCCCAAATATTAATGTTAAAAAAATAAAAATAAAAATAAAAAAATGAACCAACCAATAATCCAAGTTGATCAAGAGGATTGTAGCTACCATAACCTTATTTATCCCATACCAACTCAATAAAGTTGAGTTGATATGAA
Source organism: Torreya grandis (assembly GCA_037957365.1). NCBI lineage: Eukaryota > Viridiplantae > Streptophyta > Pinopsida > Cupressales > Taxaceae > Torreya > Torreya grandis. Next base: position 735,682 of record JARHVA010000379.1, read on the forward strand.
CAATTATTAAATAAATAAATAATTGTTTATCTCATATTGTTATATAAACAGTTTTTAAATGTATATAAACCTTTTCCTCGTCAAACATTTAAAGATTAAAGAATAAACAGTGATTTATTCCATATAAAATTGAGTTGGTATGGGATAAATAACTATTTAATCTTTAGTCTTTAAATGTATGTCGAAAACATCGGACCAAAGATTTATATGCATTTATAATACATTCAACTACTACTGCTTTAAAAGTACTTTTCACAATCAATAGTCAATTGCACAAATTTACTATTGATTCGTTCATTGTTACTCATAAATTGCGTGTGAGCAAATAAAATATAAAATAGTCTGGGTGAAGTTCATTTATTTGTGTACCAAACACTAACGTTAGTACATTTATTCGTGCACCAAAAAAAATTGAACAAAATGAATAATTTCAAAAACTCCTTAAGAGATAAACTATAGGATTTGACGAGTTTGCTGTTGGCTTCCCTCCGGCTCAAAAAGTATAAACCTTAATATGGTTAAGGACTAATGTTTTAAATGATGTATACACCATAGATTTATTTACGTATATAATATATTTAACTACTGCTGCTTTTCACAAACAATAGTCAATTGCACAAATTTACTATTGCTTTCTTCATTGTTACTCATAAATTGGGTGTGAGCAAATAAAATTTAAAATAATTTGGTCGAAGTCCATTTATTTGTGTACCAAACACTAACGCTAGTCCATTTATTCTTACCAAAGATTAAAAGAAGATTGTAGCTACCATAACCTGCAGCTTGTTTGAAGATCGGCTTCTACAAACAATGGCATCCAACATTGTGGAGTTTTGAAACATAAAAATATCTTAATCACTGGATCCACTGGTTTCCTTGCAAAGGGTAATCTCAATTTCTTGCTCTTTAACTGAGTTTGACTGATCTAGACCTGAACATTATCCTGTGGGATCATTGCACTGCATGTATATTATCCTTGTTTTTGTTGGCTTGTGAAGTATTTGTAGAGAAGATATTACGAGTACAGCCTTCTGTGGGGACTTTGTTCGTGCTAATCAGGGCTGCAGATGTTATATCAGCCAAAGACAGGCTTCAAAAAGAGGTGAAGAAACTAATAGATTTGGTTATTAGTCGACTGTCATACTACTATGAGCTTGTGAGTACGTGATAATGAAACGTTAAAAAAAAAAGGTAAGGCCCCACTTGACAATCTTTTTAAGACATGTTTGGTCAGGAGCTTGTTTGATAATGAAAGGTTTGTTATTGTTGATGTTATTATTAAAAAAACAAAATTTGGTGATTTTATATAATAATACGGTCTTTTATATTAAAAATATTCGTTTTGTTTCAATTGTATAATTTAAGTTAACTAGTATTTAGTTTTACAATTATAATTAAAAATAATTTTCTTTTTAAGAATGATAATTTTTTTAAGATTGACAACATATTATTATAGTTTATTTTTGTTTTTTTAACATTTGACTGTTCTCGCTTATACTCAGTTTTGATTTTTGTTTTGTAATATGGTCTAATTCTGTTTGGATGCTTGATTTTAAAAACTCTAATTTCTTAATGTTAGTAATCACATTATTTGATTTGGAAAATTTAGAAGAAATATTGTCATAACAGTAAAAAAATATATATATTTTTATCACATTATTTGATTTGGAAAATTTAGAAGAAATATTGTCATAACAATAAAACTATATATATATATATATATATAATCTAAACTTTTACACAATTTTTTTAATGATTAATTTATGAGTGTTAATTATCAGTAAGAAGCTATTCAAAAGTCTTAAGAAAGCAGCATGGTGAGGATTATGCCTGTTAACGACAGTACACTCATAGGTGGGGTTAAGTGCAGAGTGTTGATAAGGAGTTGTTTAAAGTCTTAAGAAAGCAGCAGGGTGAGGTGTATGAGGGTTTCATGCTACACAAAGTTGTTCCTGTAGTTGGTGACACATCAGTCCACAACCTGGGAATAAGCGAGCAGTCTGTAAGAGAACATCTCTGGGAAACAGTGCATAGTATAGTAAACACGGCGGCTACTACCAATTTCGACGAAAGGTATGAATCCCATCAAGTCTTATTAGATTCTTATTTATGATCTGGATATTTTTTGCCCATGATATCATTTAAAAAATATATCTAACAGTATCTCTGCAAGGAATGTCTCTTTCAACAACAAATTTATTGAAGAGCAGATATGATATTGCTCTGGGTGTGAACACCATGGGAGCGAGCAACGTCTTGGACTTCGGAAAAAGGTGCAGAAAACTTCAAGTCCTTGTCCATGTTTCCACTGGTAAGAAAAAATTTACTTTAATGCTAACCAATCTTGAACTTAAATGTGAAGAGCTTGTAGTACATAAATAAATGGGCATTGTACTCTGATAAATAGTCGGCTTGTCTTCATGCAATAAAGCTTATGTTACTGGGAAAAAAAGCGGAATCATATCAGAGAAGCCTTTGCAAATGGGAGAAACTGTAATAGATGAAACCCACCTTACACCGGACTTACAGACGGAGTTAAACTTAGTGAAGAAAGCAGCGGAAGCGATACAAAATAGCACCGATCCAAAGCCAAAAACCTTAATCAATCACATGAAGGAACTTGGTCTAGAAAGGTATTGATATTGTGAGGCTTTCTAAATTTTTCTGTACATTAAAATCAGAGCAGACTGAGCACTAATATGGCATTTTCGTTTTTGTATATACTGACAGAGCAAGAAAATATGGGTGGCCAAACACGTACACGTTCACAAAAGCTATGGGGGAAATGTTGGTGGGCGAGCAGAGAGGAGATCTGCCAGTTGTTATAATTCGTCCAAGCATTATTGAGAGCACTTTTGCCGAACCATTTCCTGGTTGGATGGAAGGCAGCAGGTAAATCACATACAAAATGATTGTAGGTGTTATCTATTGGATATAATGCTTACAAACTGTCATAAATTAGTTACTGGCATAAATTAATATGACATAAAGTAGCATGTCATTTTAAATTCATTACTAATTTACGTATATTGCGATCCTACACAGTTAGATTGTAGGTGTTATCTATTGGATATATTGCTTATAAACTGTCTTCAATGAGTAGCATGTCATTTTAAACACATTATTTATTTTGTGAGTACACACCTAAATCGTAAGTGTTATTTATTGGATTGCTACTTTATGCCATATCCTCTCCAAAGTTGGATGAAAGGCGGCATGTAAATGATTATGTTCCCCCTTTATCTAGATTGTAGGTGTTATCCATTGGATGTATTAATAACAAAGTGTCATAAATTAGAGTAAGCAAACATTCTTAAGTAAAACTATTTTTCAATTAAGAGGCTTTTGTACGAAGGGTTTGAAGAAGGTACTGTTATTTTTTAAGGTAGCCAACAAAATGTTTATACTGTTTTGAGGTTTAAGAATGTATCATTGTTTGCTGCAGGACAATTGACACTGTGATAATAGGATATGGAGAAGGGCGGATCACATCATTCTTTGCTAATCCTGGCCTAATAGTGGATGTGGTATACACAAGGACTTTGATTCAAATTTATTGTTCATACAGATTTATTGTTTGATGCATGCAAATTATTACGTTTCGCTGCTCCGTGCAGATTCCAGTGGATATGGTTGTTAATGCAATGATAGCAGCCATGGCAAAACATGCTCTGGATTTCAGTTCCCTCTCCATTTATAACGTCTCTTCCTCCACTGAGAATCCTCTGGGCTACTCCGTTTTGGCTGACACAAGCTACCAATATTTTAGGGAGAATCCCTGCATTGGTAAAGACGGAAAACTAATCAATGTGGAGAAACTATACACATTTCGAAGCATGCAAAGCTTTGTGCGCTACATGACACTGTATTATAAGATTCCCCTTGAGGCATGCACTCTACCCTTATCAAACTTGTTTGCTAATTTAAATAAATTCGTGGGTTTTAATCTGATCCATTGTTTTAATAAACAGATAATGGGTATGGGAAATGAGTTGCTCTGTAAAATTTTGGCCGACCGCTACAATGAGCTGCTTAGAAAGTACAAGTTTGCCATGTATTTGGCCGAACTGTAGCATTTTTCGAAGGAAGGTAACGTATTTAGTCTTTTAAGATTTGAGTCTAAGTTGTTGATGAATAAAATTGTATATGTTTGTTTGTTTGTTTGTTTTTTTGGATTGAAGATTGTATATATATTAATAAAATAAGATTATAGTATAATGTTAATTATATATATATATATATATATATATATATATATATATATATATATATATATAATTTCTTTTAGTGATATTGTTATCATTGTTGTTGTCATCATCTTTATAAAATTTAAATATATATAAAAATATAAAATATGTATTTAATATTCTAAAATTGAATCCAAATTATCAATAAATAAAATCGTATGTGTTTTTTTTTTTTTTTTTTAAGTTTTTTTTAAAATAAAAATAAAAATAAAAGGGAGGGTTGAGGGAGGTGGTGGGGTTGGTAATGTTAAGAGTATTTTTAAAAAAAACATAAATATGCACCAAAAATTACATTATGTCTTGTTTTTTATTATTAATAATTTTAATGTTTTTTTAAACAAATAATATATTTTTAAATATTAAGGTTTTTATAATTATTTTTATAATTTTAATTTTTTTCTATTTATTTTGAAACAGGTTTGATAATTTCAATATAGAGCAGTTGCAAAACGAATTTCTTGGCCTCATTATTTATTCAACACTCATATTAGAGGGGTGATGAAGTATGTGGTTAAAAACATTTAATTAAGGAAGACGAGTCATTCATTAGGCACTCTTAGTGAAGAGGTGCATATAGCTATGCAAACGTCACTTAATTATTAATAAACATACTTTTTTATATATTATGATCTCTCCATGTCATTAACCTCATTTTGAGTATTTATATTATGTAAAAGATACATTATTAATTATTTAAATAAAGTGATTTTAAATATATATAAAATTTAAATGAATTCACTTGAGGATTAACTTATGTATTTGGTGTTAACATGTGTATTATCATTTGATTGGTTAGTTATTTGATTTAGCTTGTGATGGTTACTTTTTATTCAAATTTTAGTAGTGAAAGTGACATCCATTCACTTCTATATAAATAATTAATAATGACTTACTTCAAAAATACCGTCCCATCTATTGGTCCATGCATATTGATTGGGTCCTCTCCCTTACTATTGGTGGAAATTGTTTTAGTGAAACTTGAATAGTTTAAAAAAGGGGTGGGTTTTCAATTCAAAATATGGATCTAGTTTACTAGACATGTCATCTAGTTCATTTCCACTATACTTAATAATTTAATTCATATATGTAAAACATTATATAAGAAAATTCTTCAATTTTTTTATATAAAGTGAATTGTTCATTAAGTTGTAGTGAGTGTTGGGATGGTCATGGCATTCTTGAATTGATGAAGTCATCAACATGCCACATTTTAAACTAAGCTAGTAAATATAGGTGTCAGTTGCATAACCACTAGTGTCTATAGGTAAAGGTTACATAATCGCCAATATGTATAAAGCAATGGTTTTGCCAATGGTCAAAACACAAAAATGAGAGCAACTGCAAACATTTCCACTTATAGATGATTATTCATTTCGATTCTTTGGTGGGTTCGAAGGTGGAATAGCATAAATACGTTTGTGGAAGTTAGAGGACATCAAATAAGTCAGTGAGAAGTCTTGAAGTTAGATTTGCATTGTAATTTGTAAGTTTAGATATTGTTTTTCAAGTTCTCTCATTATTTGTTTCATTATGGGTGGTTTTTCTAGTTATGTTGGATCAATGTAAGGTCTTTGAGATGTAAAAAATAATCGTGTGTGTATGATTTAGATAGTGTATTAGTGAAAACACTTTCCATGAAAGCTATGGTTGGTAATAACTTATAAAATTACTGAATTACATAGTGTAAGGGGAGTGCAATTTTCTCACACACTCGAGTTTTCCAACATTGAATTTTTCCATTTGATGATTTACCTCAATTTATGCCTTTCTTATGTTCAATTTGTTGTACATTTCATTTGCAGCATTTATTTATCTCTATTTTTACATGGAAACTACTCTAGAATAGTCATCAATCAATCATTTGTTGAGCTAGGAGTATAGTATCCATGCTAGTGAAGCTTGTGTAGAATATTCACCTAGTTTATGGATGACATTTGGTATGACTATATTACTTTGATATAATACATAGAATGTTGTTTTTATTTTTTTAATTTTTGAAGATGTTATTTATGAAAATGGGTAGGTATTGGAATATTTTTTAACCACAAGATTAAATATAATATTAACTATTAAATCTCATATACTTACCCTTATTACAATTTTTTTTTTAAGAAAATAGGAAGATATTGATTTTTTTAATTGAAATCCCATTAAAACAAATCTATTAATAAAAAAATATAGAGATAAAATAAAAGGATGGATAGTTAGTATTTACAACCCTAAAATTGAATCTTAATTTTTTTTATCATCTATTATTCACATAAATATAGAACTTATTTTTCTGTTAAAATTGTTTTCATTTACATTTCAACAATGAATAGTGAGTTGTGTAACCACCCATTATTTGTATATCTATACAACTTACAATTACTCTAATCATATAACTCACTAGGGACATGTCCATAGAATTGGAACATTCATTTATTTCTACAAAGTCCCTGAAAACTGAATCTCAAAACTTTCAATACCAAATATATTGTTTTGGTAATGAATATTTTATCATAAAAATAAAATATTTAGCATTATTGAATTTTATATACCTAAATTTAAATCCATAAAATTTTGGTTATACGAAATAAAATAAAAATAAATATAATTAAATTAAATTAATTATAATTGATTAAGTAAAATTTAATAGGGCTTATACACAACAACCTTTGGACTAAATAGGGGCAAATTTCTAACTCTCCCTTAAGACACTTTGGGTGCATGAATGTTTTTTTGGATTGAATTAAGATATATTAACAATGATTTAAAGTTAGGGTATCCTTAGGGCGATGTTAGTTTATCTTTATATAGAGATAACTTTATCCTATATCTATAAGGTCGATGTTAGACCATCCCCAAGGGGTCAATATTAAAATATCCTTAGGATGTTTTTAGGGGTAGATGGTAGTTTATTTCTAATAAATTAGATCTACAGTTGCCTTCAAAGATGAATGACATAATTTGTGATGAAAAAATTACTACATATATAGTAAACTAAATGTTAAGTATATGTATAAACTTATAGTTTAAAATTATTTTAATAAATATAATAAATTATGGCCATTCAAGACTTCTAGGGTTTGTTTTAAAGCTCTTAGAGTTACCATTTAGTTTTCAAAGATGAATAGTGGGTTATTGTGTAGCCACTAGTTATTCATATATCTATCAAACTTACTACTACTCTAATCATATATCTCAGTAGGGACATGTCCACAGAATTAGAACATATGTCTATATAGTAAATACCCTAACTTACCATTCCACGAAGCCCCTAAAGATTGAATTTGAAAATTTTCAATACCAATTTTTTTGTCGTGAATATTTAATTATAAAAAAATTATATATAACATTGTTAAATATCATATGCTTAAATATAAATCCTTAAAAAAAGTATACATAATAAAATAAAATTTAATAGATTTAAATTAAATGCATCATTATTTATTAGACACTTTGGGGATGGGAAAGTTTTTGTGGGTTGAATTAGGATATTTTAACAATGATTTAAAGTTAGGGTGATGATTTAAGCTTAGAACATCCCTCTAATGATGTTAGTTTGTCTCTATATAGAGGAAAATTTATCTTATACTTATAGGATTGATACTGTCCCATTCCCAAGGGATCGACATTAGAATATCCTTAGGATGTTTATATGGGTTAGATAATAGTTCATTTATAATAAAGTATATCTACAGTTGCCTTCAAATATGAATGATATAATTTGTGTTAAAAAATTTGATACATATTTAGTAAAACAAATGTCAAATATAAGTTTAAAATATATAGTTTAAATTTATTTTAATAAATATAATAAACTATGGCCACTCGGGATTTCTAAGATTGGTTTGAAATTTTTTGGACTTACGATTTACATTTCAACAATAAATAGTGGGTTTTTATAAGACCACCCATTATTCATTTATTTGTAAAGCTTTTAATTATTATAATCATATAACTCATTAGATACATGTACATAGAATTGGAACATTCATATATCTAGTAAATACCCTAGTTTACCATTCCACCAAACCCTTAAAGATTGAATCTAAAAATTCAATATTATTTTTTCTATAGTGAATATTTAACAATAAAAATTAAATGAATGGAAATGTTAAATATCATATGCTTAAATTTAAATCTTTAAAATTTTGGTTATAAAAAATAAAATAAAATTTAATATAGTTAAATTAAATTCATCATTATTTATTAAATAAGTAAAATTTAACAGGGATTCTACACTATAGCTTTTAGACCAAATAGGAACAAATTTCTAAGTCACCCTTAAGACACTTTGGAGATGGAAAGGTTTTTTTTGGGATAAATTAGAATATTTTAACAAGGATTTAAAGTTATGGCATCTCTATGAAAATGTTAGTTTGTCTCTATATGGAGGCAACTTTAGCCCATACCTAAAGGTTCGATGTTAGCCCATCCTCAAGGGGTCGACATTAGAATATACTTAGGTTGTCTCTAGGCGTAGATGATAGTTCATTTCTAATAAAGTAGATACATAATTACTTTCAAATATGAATGATATAATTTGTGTTGAAAACATTGCTACATATTTAGTAAAATAAATGTCATTATAAGTTTAAATTTATTTTAATAACTATAATAAATGATGGTTACTCAGGACTTCTATCATTCATTTTAGATTTCTTAGAGTTACCATTTAGAATATAATTTTAAAAATCCAACTCGATCTATAATTAGTCATTTTTAGTATTGAATGTATTGAACATATAATTCTCTAGGCATAATTTTTGCACCGAGTGTCTTTTTAGGCAAACCAATGGTTTTTTTGAAAGTTTTCTGGCATTTCAAAGTGATTGATGATTAGGAGTTATATGTCTACAAAAATTAATTTTTAAAAACTTTGCAAATCTAAAAGACAGTAAGATCTTATAGGATATTGACACACAAATTTGAATACACACTAATTAATTGCATCTTAAATAAAAATTTAGAGAATACATAATGTTTTAAAAGATAAATTTAGGTAACATAACTTTATTATCCCTATTTTATAACTTGATTGAATCAATTTATCAATTGGTTCAATCATGTATATTATTTACATTAGTTGAGCCCAATGTGCACTGATTACTTATGATAAACACTAAAATGAGGTATTCAAAACTTGGTAATGTCAATATTAACCTAAATTATCTTAGATGACTTGTGCATCTCTAAATAATTATCACTCAACATCCCCACACACTTACATGTTTGTTATAATCCCAATCCTTCTAAGGTGCTATCAGTCACCTAAAATAACCTCTCAGTCTATCCTAAATAAGTTATATATCCTAATAAAACACTTTCATATCTTCATATTAGTGTTCATAACTCCCAGATAGTAACATCAGGTTCAAAAATTAACATCAATGTTAATATCTTGAGGTTGATAATGTCACCCTTTGCCTAAGAATAGCTATTTTTCAAAACTAAACCCTTATTATAGGTCATCCAATTAGCCTAGCATGTCATTGGAACATGAAATTATCCACATGGACTCATATGAATAAAAATCAAACCCACACTTAATACTCACTTAGAGATTATCATGCATGCATCTATACACTACTACACATTGAAAAAATATACCTAATTTTTCCAAATTACAAATCAAGCATTAGGAGCAGTCATTAACCAAGTCTAAAAGACACTAATCTAGGTCATGTTCTAACATTTTCAAGATCAAATCAATAATTAAAGGTGCATTCATTTAGTGAAAGATAATAATTTCACATCGACACTAAATGAAAGAACTATTTTTGAGTTGACTTCCCTCTTTTGAGCATTATATATGTAGACAATAATAAATCATTAATTTGGGTGATTTGGATGATCTCAAAGAAGTTACACTTCCTCAAATTTTAAAGGTTTTTATCATTTACAAGCAAACTTAGGGTTTAAAGGAGAAGGAAGTTGAGTTATAGAGTTGTGAATGTGATTGAAAGTTACATTTCACAAACATAAAGACATATCAGGTGGGTGCATTGCACTAAATGGGTATAAAGAGACAAACAAGCTTAGGACAATAATGTAAAACCCATATAATAAATTTGACTTTCTTACCTAGGCCTAATGGTATTGACCTTATGTGAACAAAGACACAATGGTAGATCTATAAAAATTGCAATCCTACTTCTAGTTTATTTTCATTATCTGAACACAATCACAATCAATCATTCAAAATGTATATCTAAGTATCAAGTGATCTCTTTGATACTTTATATATTCACATTATTATATACATATCAATTAGTTATATTCATATTTAGGCTTGATTTCCATATATTATGATCTGAATTAATTATTCCAATTTATCCTAATGTTATTAACATTAATTGAAAAATAGAGTAGACATATTGGTGACCTTGTATATTGATCAAATAGTGCCAAACCCTAGGTTTCCCTTAGGCTTCCATACCTTATTTTTAGGGTTTTAAATATATACTTAGGTATTTATTTTTAGACATGAGTTTTGATTTTCCCTCACATTATAAATTACATATGGCTTTAATGAATGAATATTGTTTCTATTTGTTTCTTAAAGTCATTATTGAACTCATTTAGTTTTACTCTACTTGGATATGTATAAGTTGGATTTAATCTAATTTTACCAATAAATATCAAATCAATAAGGAATCATATTTAGCCTCCTTTAATTCATAATCTTACATTATTCAATTCAAGTTATTACCTATCACTACTAGGTGCTAAAGGGAAGATATAAGGACTATTTCAAATAATTTAGACTTATACCCACTAAAGTGGAGTGGAGAATTTTTTTTTCAAAAATAATTTTTTTATATTCCAAATAAATTGGACTATTTCAAACCATTTAGACATAGATCATTTTGAATGAATTGGACTATTTTGAATAATTTGGACTTATACCCACTAAAGTGGAGTGGAGAAAATTTTCTCTGAAAAATATTTTTTCTATATTCTAAATAAATTGGAGTGTTTAAAACCATTTGGGCATAGATAATTTCAAATAAATTGGGCTATTTTAAATAAAATGGACTTATACCCACTAAAGTGGAGAGAAGAGAATTTTCTCCAAAAATAAATTTGTTATATTAAATATAAATTGGACTGTTTCAAAGCATTTGGGCATAAATCGTTTTAAATAAATAGGGTTATTTTGAATAGTTTACACTTATACCTACAAAATGGAGTGAACAAGATGTTCTCCAACATTAAATTTTGTTTATTCCAAATAAATTAGACTGTTTAAAACTATTTGAGCATTATTAGATCATTTTGATTAAATTGGACTATTTTTAATAATTTAAAATTATACCCACTAAAATGGAGTGGAGAATATTTTTTCCAAAAATATGTTTTCTATATTCTAAAGAAATTGAATTATTTTAAACCATTTGGGAGCAGAACATTTTGAATAGATTGGACTATTTCAAACTCATGGCACCCTTATGGGCCTTCATACTGATCATTAATCCTTTGAAGTGGCTTCCATTAGTAGAATACGTAGCATTGTTTGACTGAACAAATTATGGGTGAAAACATATTAAGTGATCTAGTTCATCTAGATAATAAAATATTTTGATAATTATTTGTTGTTCATTGGGAAGATCTTCATGAGAAAGTGTCAATATACTAATTCAATAATTTCAAGGAATCTCCAACTATAAATCAAATTGCACTTAACCAGATCAATGTAATTCTAAATTAGAATTTATTATTTTGAAATTAATTAAACTATAGTTGAAATGATTTATAATTGATTATTTTGAAATTAATTTAACTATACTTGAAATAATTTAATTAAGTGTGGGAATTCCTTTTTCACCCGAAGACATTTTGAAAAGCAATTGAAATGATTTAATTATTGATCTTTTATAAAATACAAGTTGCATATTGCATCGATTCATGAATTTTTTTGTGTTTGAACAATAATTAAATGTATATCAACAAATGTTAATTCTAAACTACAATACAAAATAGATATTAAATCTTCATAATATATAAATTAACTCACACTTAAACTAATAAGGTATGACCAAATCAATAATAAATTATGTTCACCAGCCAATATAATTTTATGGACAAAGGAATCCACAAACATTTGTTTCAAGGGATAAAGATGAGGGGAAGTATATTTTTAATATGTGTCAAAACACCCATGAATAGGTACCTTCAAGGTATCTCTTAGGAGATACCTTTAAATCATGCACAAGAGTGAATTTTTCTTACAAGACATCTCATAGGAGATACCATCAAATTAACCATGATGATATTACAAGTGTACTTCAAGGCCCTTGAAGGAATCTGCTAGTGGATATCTCAAAATCACTTTCCCTCACCTTGAATGTTTCTCTTAGTAGAACCTTCCTTTACCTTGAAATCACTACTAGTTGAGAACTTAATAACTTAAAGGGCCTTGTAATACTTGGGAGAGCACGCATTAAAGGTCCTCTTACATACATGCTCTTTTTACCTCAATCCAATTAACAATTTTCCCTATTATGTTAATAGTTTCTGATCCAAATATTTACCTTGTTGTACCTCTAAAATTTTTCTTTACCTTGATGGTCCTTTTAATATCTTCAAGGTATCTCTTAGGAGATAACTTCAAGTTACACATGAAGGTATTACAAGGCCCTCAAAGGAATCTCCTATTGGATACGTTGAAATTAAACTTGCCCAATGTTATTGAGGTTTGTTATATCTTCAAGGTATCTCCTAGGAGATACCTTTAAGTTACCCATGAAGGAATCTCTTAGTAGATACTATTGATGCCTAAAACTCTTACTCTTGGTGAATAGTTTCCTATGGAAAGCTTTACAAATGTGAGATATAATTGTGATCTATGAAGTGACCTTCGATATTCTCATGATGCTTAGAATAAGTGCTATGGTGGCATGTTTCTCCCTCCAAACTACCTCTAGAATTCTTGTTAGATATGGGGCCCACCTCCCTTGGCCAATGGCATGCCTTTACTTTAAATAAGAACTCCCTTCTTTCTTAAAGAGCATCATGATGACATGTGCCATTAGCAAAAGGAACCAAAACTTATCCAAAAAATGAAAAATGGAAACCCTAGAAAGAGGAGGTTGATACACCACCCACTGAACTAGGCTAAGCATGTTAATGATGAAAAGGTTAACTGACCCAAAAATTCAAAATGTGTATTACAATCCATAAATACCTTGAGGTTTAACTTGCCCAGTGTTATAGAGGTTTATAAGGGATTCAATAAGATACCTTTCAAATAGGCATAAGAGTGGATTTCTCCTTCAAGGTACCTTCTAGGAGCAACATTTGGTCTAGATCTCTGAGTTTTCTTATATAAAACTTTTTGAGATTGTTTGACTATGTTTGTTTGTGTGTGTGTAAAACCTACTCACAATAAACATTGATTCTAAAAAACTTATCCATAGAAAATCCATATTCAAAGGTAAATCTTGAGACCATAGGGACTTTCTTTTATGTGCTACCCTTCTCCCTATTTTGGAAGCTTCCTAGAGCGAAACTTTCCAAAAGAGATAATCTCAAGTCACCCATTAAGATACCTTCATATTATCCTCAAGGATATAATTTCAACTCACCCATTAAGGTATTACAAGGCACTTGAAGGAGTCTTGTAGTAAAATATCTCAAGGTGGAACTTACCCATCATTATTGTGGTGTAGAAAGGATTCAATGAGTAAATAGGTGTTTCAATTAAATAAGGTAGTTAATAATACATTGATTTTTGTGTATAAGGTCTTCTCTATCTTATTGAGGGGTAAAGGTGTCTTTATTTTAAGATTCAATAAGAAACCATCAAAATTGTAGACCTCATAAGATTCAATGAGTACTCTTTGAGCTTTTTTAAAGTACCTTTTGAGCTTTTTGAAAGTAACTTTTGGGCTTTTTGAAAGTACCTTAAGGTATTTTTGAAAGTACCCTAAGGGAATTTTCGGAAAGACCCTTCGGCCTTTTATCACTTTGCCCTTTCAAAATGACCCTTTGGAATTTTATTGTCAAACATTTTATCCAACTCAAAAATCTTGAAACAATTCCCCGCAATATTCTTGCCAATATAATTTTGTCAAAACAATGACCCCAAGGGCACATACCCTTTGGGATTTGTGCAACTTACCCTTCAATAATTTTGGAAAGGATAATTTCCCTACAGAATTACCTTTCAACCTTTTTGAAATAGCCCTTTTCCCTTCATGATTACCCTTCAACATTTTTGGAATGGCCCTTTACCCTCCTGACTTACCCTTTGAGACTTTTGAAATTACCCTTTGGGCCTTTTGAAAGTACCCTTCAAGATTTTTGAAAGTACCTTTCAACCTTTTTGAAAGTACCCTTTGAGCTTTTTGAAATTACCTTTCAACCTTTTTAGAATGGTCCTTTGCCCTCCAGACTTACCCTTTGGACTTTAGTCCCAAACCTTTCCCCGATGAGAAGTGTCCTTTGGACCTTTTAAAAGTGTCATTCAGCCTTTTTTTTAAAGACCCTTCAGGTTTTTTATCATCACCACTTTGGCCTATGAAATAATTTGCTTGAGAAATTGATTTCCTCAAACTTTTTTTGTGTTGCAGTCATTTTATCATGTTGAAAACTTTAATCTATGTCACTTGTTGTAATCTTTTGTATGTTCTTGAGCCCTGACTTTAATATTTCCTATTGTCTGTAGGAACCAATCTCACTCACTACCAAGTCAAATTTTATAATTTGGAGATCATCCATGCCTATTTTGGTTGTACATTATTCTCGAATCTTATTTGGATTAATTAACACATTTTTTCATGATCATGGTTTTACCCCTTCCATTATTGCTATGAATTGTTACTTGTGTTTCTATATTGCTAGTTCAATGGAATTTTAATTGGAAATGAACATTATTTGGGTCTTTTTTTGGTTTCACATTGTTCCCAACTCTCATTTAGATTAATGGACATGTTTTCAAATAATCATGGTTTTAGCCTTTCCAATATTGCTATGAATTATTGCTTGTGTTGCCTAAAGTCCATTTTGTGGATTCCTTTTTCAAAGAACAAGTCAAATTTTCCTTTACACAGAAGGCACCACTATGTTATATTTTGGAGGCCCCTATAATACATTTAGTTTATCTCCTAGGAACTACCTTTTAAACACGCACAAGAGTGGATTTCCCCTTCAAGGTATCTCCTAGGAGATACATTTCAAACAAGGATAAGAGTGGATTTCTCCTTCAAGGAATAAGTGAAATTTTCCTTTACATGGAAGGCACTACTAGGTGATATTTTGAAGGCCCTTGTAATACTTTTAATGTCAAACATGCATAAGAGAGAATTTTCCTTTGAAGGTATCTCCTAGTAGATACCCTTCAAACAGGCACAAGAGTGGATTTCTCCTTTAAGGAACATGTGAAATTTTCCTTTACATTGAAATCACTATTGGTAGTTGTATAAAAAATTCATGAACAAGTGGAATCTCCTATTTTAGTACTACTAGGTGATATTTTGAAGGCCCTTATAATATCTTCAAGATATATCCTAGGAGATACCTTTCAAACATGCAAAAGAGTGGATTTCCCCTTCAAGGTATATCCTAAGAGATGCCTTTCAAATAGGAACAAGAGTGGATTTTTCCCTCAAGGAACAAGTGCAAATTTCCTTTACACGAAAGACACTAATGGGTAATTTTTGAAGGACCCTGTAATACCTTCAATGCATCTCCTAGGAGATACCTTTAAAATGTGCACAAGAGTAGATTTTCCCTTCAAGGTATCTCTTGGGAGATACATTTCAAATAGGGACAAGAGTAGATTTTTCCTTCAAGGAACAAGTCAAATTTTCCTTTACATATAAGGCATAAGCTTTATAGGTGTGGGACCGAATTACAGTCTATAAAGCAACCTCAGGGATTTTAAAAGATGACTCTTCATTTAAGTTTGAAGAAAGCAAAACAAATAACATGTAAAGTAAATTTAACATAAGGTAATGCACTCAGAGATTTGAAACATTAATAATCTATAACTGCATAAAATATATTAGATTCTTAAGTATTATAGACCATGGAGTATAAAGCATGAGCTACAGTCTATTATACAAGCAAAGACCTAAAATATAGTAGCAGAAGAAAAAAAACAATAGACAAATATAGTTTTCTACTCCAAATAACACAAAACATCACATCCTCTTCATTATTTATAGATAAAATAATATATAAGCCTTGAAAGGCACATAAAGTGTCCAATCACACTCATGAGGTGCACCTGTTAAGGTTGCAAAATATAAAAATGCTAACTACTACTATCCTAGTCTATTACAATGGCTAAAAAAGCAAGAATACCAAATATGATAACTAGTAAAAAATAATAACTATCCCCCTATAAAAAGGAAGAGCCTAAAATATATAGGTGAGGTGACATCCTAGAGAAATAACACCTAGAGATTCTACCACTCGCACCCATAATGGTGCCATTACAACTGAAAGAGGGTCTTGAGCTCATGAGTGAAGTTAGCCTCTAGATCTTGGATATGACATAATTGTGTTGTCCTATTATTAGCACTACACTTAGGAGAAACAAGGGGGTGTCACATGTATACTTTCAGATTTGTCCCACCTATGCTACGTTTAACATTCTTGGTAACCCTTGGAATCATTAGATTACACTTTAAGTTGGGCTTAAAGTGTTTCAAAAATTTTGCTCGAAAGAACAGATCCACACTCTCATCTAATGGTGATCCTTTAAGTTCTAGCAAACTGACACCACTATCAAATAAGCATGGAGATAACACACATCAAGCTGGCACTTCCTTGGAGGGTTTGGGGACTTTTTTGGTGAGATTGTGCATGGAGGCACCATGTGTTAGATGCAGATGAAGGGTAGAACTTAGGTAAAATTTTGAAAAGGGCCCCCAAAGAAGGAAGGGACTAAAATGGGAACCACTGAAAGGTGTCAAGGAACTACTAACTACTGAGTGAGCTTGAAGCCAAAGACAAGCTGCTCCAAAATTGACAAATGTGGATTTTTGATCCATAATTCTTAGAAACTCACAAGGGTTTCTTCCTTTAGATGAGGAAACCCAAAACTCTAGTACTTAGAATAGTCAATGACAAATTACAAAAATGGGAGGAAGGTGTGGATACCTATAAATTTTGAAGGGCCACCTATAAGGGCACCCATTCTTCCTCCTTTGACTAGGTTTCCTTATTTAGAGCCTCAAAGGCTTTGTCTAGATCTATTATCTCCTCGAAGGATATGTTTGTTAAGCCTTTGACCATCGCTATCATTTATAAATCCTATTGGGAAAGTGGGTACAAAATTTCTCCACCTCAAAGACATTAGACACTTGATTGAGAGCCATGAAAATGGTCTGATCATTTTGCTTTTGGTCAAGTAGTGCCTTGGTCTAGTCCTCGAGGAAGACATTATTATCTACCAAGAAAGGGGAGGAAAGTCCCAACTAGACTAACTACTCGATGCATCCCCACCTATCTCAAACCACATGCTCTAAATCATTAAGGAATGACTTGCACTTATTGGTTGCCTTACTACAACCATAAAACTCATTGATCTAAACTACCACCTACCTCCAATCGATCACCCATGTTACTTGTAGCATCTCATGAGAAACACTGTATATATTTTGAATGAGGCTCTATAACTCTGGGACCTTAGGTAAGATGAAGATGATCACCTAATCAATAGATGTACTCACCTAAGATGCCATCTTCTATGTATTTGTGATGAAATTCAACATTGTCTTCAAGTTTGCCATCGTGACCTTGATCCTTTCCCAATACAATTTGTATAATTATTACACTA
The DNA here is from genome assembly GCA_037957365.1 of Torreya grandis. Lineage (NCBI taxonomy): Eukaryota > Viridiplantae > Streptophyta > Pinopsida > Cupressales > Taxaceae > Torreya > Torreya grandis. Next base: position 753,703 of record JARHVA010000379.1, read on the forward strand.
TAAAGAGGATTTTTGAGGCCTATAGATGGGTGGTAAGGTTTTTAATCATATTCTCAATTTCTTGGTCCTTGATCGAGGATTCTTGATATGCCTTTTATTATAATTGTTGATATGATTAATAAAAATTAGAGAGCTCTTGGCAAACTCGAGCTAATTCAATCTCCTTCTCTTATAGCTCATTTTTGGTGGCTAATTACATGTTAACTTCCACTTATAATATCTCATTAGATATGTGGCTCTGTAGGTCAAATCTTGATTTATTAAGCTCTGTATCTTTCGCCTTAGCCTCAACGTTAAGGTGTTTGATCATAGCTTTCACTATTGCAAGCTCTAACTTAGTCTTTTATAGCTATTAGGTTACCTTGAGGAAGTTTATGGTAATAAACTTGTGTGTCTCTTCCATCAGCTTGACTCTATTAGTGGACCTAGCCTAGCTGAGGTTGAGGTCAATAGCTTGAATAATGTAGTCCCCTAGATGCATGTATCCTTAGGTATTGACTACTTGGGGGGTCAAATGAAAAACCATAAGGTATTTTTTATGTAGGGTCATAAAATGACTACATGTGAGTTTGAGCATAGGCCTTAGCCTTCTTCCATCTCTTTATTTCCATTCAGGCCCCCCAAGCCACTCTTCCTGCATTTACCTATTATTTTTACTGATCCAACCATTGAATTCTCTCCCTCATGAATGGGATTCCCTATGACAACACAAATGTAATAGTTACTTGTTGATGTGAAGTAGCAAACACCGTTCCTCTAGAGAAAGTTAGATGTAGGGTTAGGGTAGAAGGGGAGAATGGTAGGAGTTCATAGAGTGGGGGGAATGCTGAGTGTACCATGATGGATGATGATGCTGAATTTTAAGGTGGTGGGGTGAGGAAAGGAATGTAGGAGGAGATTGGTACCATGGAGGAAAGCAATGTGATCTCGGTGGAGGATTGGGAGGAAGAAGATTAGAGAGGGGCTAAGGTGGTGCTTGGATGAGTAGTATAGACTATAATAACTTGAGGCAAGATGGTGGATGGAACTGTGGAGGTGACAAGAGAGGTAGAGGTGGAAAGGTGAGGACCTAAGAAGTAGATTTTATTTTACATGGGCTTGGGTGGAGGGTTGGATTTACGTGCCTTAGGTTGCTTATACTAGGATGAACCAATCATGAGGAACCTAAAGGGAGACTATTATTATTATGGAGCTATGGATCATGAGTATAAGTGAAATGATCATGAGGAAGGCTTTTGAACCTTCAAGACCTTGGCTTCTTTTTATAGTGGCATGACTCCTACTACAAACCCAAGAGTATCTTCCTCCTCCTCTTCTTCTCCTCCTCCTGTCATTATTTTAGGGGAGGATTGTTCCTCTGTTAAACCCTCCTCTTGATGATGCTCATCCAAATTCTTATCAAAGATTCCATCTTTGTCTTCTTCATCAAGCCTGATATAGGGTAGGTTGATCTCGTACCTGTATTTTGTAAAGACAACCTTTTTCTCTTCACTCCATCCTAACTAGGTGAGCTGCTTCTTTATCACCTTTGATAATTTCTTGGTTGGGTTGTGATCCTAGACCTTCTCATAAAAGGACTCCCATGTTTTGAGGGCATTCAATAAGATATGAGATAGGTCCACATAATTTTTGTAAATAATTTCCACAGGTGACTTCTTCAGCTCTAGGTATGGTCAGGCTTGATGCCTGAGGGTGTTGTCAGTATTCAAGTTTACTATGAATCTAGTTGGATCATAGTTCCATCTATCATCTATTAGGTCTAGGCTATTATCTACCATCTTGGTTGTGATTAGGTGTTCTTCATGCCTTTTTCACACTATAATCCCTCCTTTTGTGATGAGAATATCATACAGGTCTTTCTTCTTCTTCTCTACCCCATAGATGGAACCAATTGGTTAGGACCTTACTTTTAGTCATTCTAAATGTAAATATCTTCATGCTAAGGTCGATAAGAACTGGAGCCATAAAAATATCTAAAAACTCATAGTAATCCCTAGTGATAAATAGGAAATGGGTCCATATAGTGATTGGGTACACCACATTGGTTTCAGAGGAGTTAAGGTTGAGGTATGTGGAGACAAATTGGGAATGATGGAATAAAATGAGATGTAGAAGGAAGGATGTGTACCAAAAGATACCCACTATTGAAAATTTTTCTAGCTCATCTCTTATGGAGGTGGAGATGGATTTCTCAAAATCTAACCTAAAATCTTGTCCCTTCTGTGCCAAGGTTATGAGGAAGAGTGCCCCTATTTGGAATTCATCGACGTTAGCATCAGAGTCCATTCTAAAGATGAAGACCAATATGGATAGAGTATATCTTAGGTGCTTCATGGGAAATCTCTTAAGGGAAATGGGCATAAGAGGCTCTCCATGATTTTTCTTTTGAGGAGAAAGCTAAGGAAGTTTCCTTTTTCTCAAACCTAGGAATCCCAAACAATTCAAAGGCTATATACATTACAGATCTTATCCTTAGGATGATTGGGGAGTCAAAGCATCTCCCTGATGTTATCTACACTATTTTTTACCCTAAAATGGGTGTTTTCATTAATTATGCCAGAGTGAGCATCATATATTTACATGAAAGGGTGATGATCTTCGAGCAGAGATCAACATAAGGCACCATGAAATGTGCCAGTGTGCACTCCCATAAGCTATAGCTAAATGAGTCATAGTCATTTATGCGAACCCTTGCGAGCATTCAAGCATAATCACCTTCTCTTAGACTCTTGGGGTTCTTGGTTGACTTCAGGTTGAAGAGATTGTCCTTGAAGTTGGTGACTAATATTTGGTCCCTCTATTCCTCCTTAGATGCTTTTCTGGTGTTGGGCACCTTTTCTTTTGCTAGAATAAGAGCAGAAGCATTGGATTTTCTTATTTCATGTTTGAGGGAAAGGCCCCCCCCATGACTCGACCCATAGGTTATTTGTCTGATGGGATGTTGGTCACTTTTGGATTAAGATGTAGAAGCTTCCATTGGTGAGTATTTTTATTCGAAACCACTTTATACTTCTACTGAAGGTCTGAATTAATGGTTCTCTATTTTTATACTTGAAACTATAGACTTGGTCCTTCTTACTTATCTCAATTCTCTTGATGTTTTTGATGCTCTTAATATGTCAAATAGTTGGCTTGGTTGAGGTGAGTGTATTCACATATCGATGCCATCAGGTAGGCCCATAATGAGAATTTTGAAAATTGGGCACCCCCATAAATGATAAAGGTGATGCACACACTCGAAGAGCCACTCATGAGAGATTTGTGTTGATCATTATGTGGAGTCTCATACAAATGGGCATTTGACATTAATGGTAGGTAAGGAGGGTAGATAACTATATTTCAAAGAATGTTTCTTGAAGATATGGGAGGATTAGGGAGGGGAAACGTGGTGACTAGAAGAGTCACTTGTGCCAATACCACTTATTTGAAAAGGAAACAACAAAGGAAAGGAAAAAAAATCAAGTATAAACATCACCAAGAAAAAGAAAACACATGATAGAGAGGGAAAATAACTAATTATGTATAAGGGGGAAGATGGGTAAGTCAGTTAAAATGCTTCAAGTCGATCTCATTGACAGGGATCTCCAATGCATTTCCCTCTTTATATTCTAATTCATAAGCATTCCCCTACTTGTCACTAATGATGCAAAATGGTCCTCTCCAAAGAGAATCAAACTTTGAATGTTTTCCTAGCTTTATGGCCTATGGATCATATTTGAGAACTAAATCTCTAGGTTTAAATCCCAAGTCTGACGACTTCCTATCAAACCATCGCTTAACTACTTGTTTTTAAATGAGATTCACATAGCTTACATGTTCCTTCACCTTCTATATTTTGAGCAATTCATCAAGCCAAACCTCTATTTCTCTATTTTCTTCAATTTCAATAGCCTTCAAGAGCTATTATGCAAGAATTTATGATGATACTGGCATAATTATTTCCTTTCCATATACAAGATCATATGTGGAAGTCTTTAAAAGTTATTTAGGGGTGATGCAATCCTCCCATAAGGTCATATTAATGTGCAGGGGCCACTCCTACTTGTCATCACACATTCTTTTGATCAGTCTAATCATATTTTTATTGGTAGACTCCACCAACCCATTTCCTTATGGGTAATAATTGGATGAAGCCTTTAGTATTTTACATCTGCAATGATCTTCACCCTCAAATGGGTGTTTCCCATAATTATTCTAGTGCTGATGAAGATGTAGAAGTCTCCATCAAGAATTCTTCTTCAAAACCACTCTCTATCTTACTAAAGGCATTGTATTAACAATCCCTACTCATAAATTCTAATAATTCTCAACTCAACTCTCTCTGCTCTTTATGCTCTTTATTAACAATCCCTACCTGAAGACCTTTTTAGCAATCTTGATTAATTAAATGTTGATGGTGATCTTGGTTCATTCCATATTAATGGGCAAGCTTGTCAAACTTTGAACTATTATTTTTAGCAATTAATTGCTCCAGAATTCAATTTACCTTTAATTTCAATTTGATTTGCCTTAAATTTTAGTTTTAAAGCTAAATACTATCACCTTTCAGCATGTTTTTACCACCTCAAATATAACTAAGTACTCACATGGCCTAAATATGACTAAGTTGTCTAGTTGGCTTGAAATCCAAACATGTGGCACCTTTTGATTGCCTCATGGATTCTCAAAATATAGCTTTGTATGATGACTCATCTATTTCTCAAATGAGAGATTTCTATGAATTGAGGGTTGCTAGGGGTTGAGAAATAGATGATTAATCACATAAAGCTACATTCCAAGAATTCATGATGCAATCAAAAGGTGCCACATGTCTAAATTTTGAGCCAACTAGACAACTTAGTCATATTCAAGCCATGTGAATACTTAGTTGTATTCGAGGTGGTATCCATGTGTTGAAAGGTGATAATATTTAGCTTTAAAGCTAAAATTAATGGTAAATCAAATTCAAATTAAAGCTAAATTGAATTTTAGAGCAAGTAATTGTTAAAAACAATAGTTCAAAGTTTGACAAACTTGCCCATTAATATCGAACGAACCAGCATTGCTATCAGCATTGCATTAATCAAGCTTACCAAAAAGGTCTTTTATGAATTCATCTTGCATTAAGAAAATATATAATCTCATCAATAAAAATTCAAAATCCATTATTGAAGTAGGAACGTCTAGAATTGCCAAGTCAAAACAAGTCTCATTTCTCTATTCATATGAGACAAGCATAGTCTTTCGAGACACTAGTTTTAATACCATTACATTGGCAATGAATGACAAACACTATAACGACTTATTATACCATGTGGAGAGGTTTCCTCCCCAGACGTCTGCCTTATAAGGGCTAACTCTAGCTCAACCATTACCTCCATCAACAAATCCCCCAAGTGGTTCTTCAAACAAGACATGGATTAAATAGATGCAATTGGATATAAATACATATAAACAACACCATCTATATAAGGTATATATATATATATATATATATATATATATATATATATATATATATATATATATATATAAGGTTTTTGTAATAAAGCAGGTGCTTTATATATATAAGGTGCTTTGTAATTTTACATACATATATGTATATAAACAAAGTCTGAATTGACTACAATTTTTCTTTGAAGTCTAAAGGTTTAGCTCTGAAGATTAGTTACTTATCTCTGAAGACTGGAAACTTTGCTCTAAATACTGATAGATATGCTCCTAAGATAAAAATCATGAATGGGAAGAATCCACCTCCATCATTGAGAAATAAAATAATGCCATTAGACAATAATGTCGCAATCTATAATTTGATGTGACATTGTTTTCAAAATATCTCCAAAAGAATTGATGTGATGGTATTTTTTTACAATGTTTCTGAATAGTTTTTTCAAACAAGATTGATATAACTATGTTTTAAATAGAGTGTATTTCAAAAATATTTGGTATGATGCATAATTAATGGTGATTAGTGCTCCCAGTACTGCCTATAATGACCTTCATGACACATCATTACTACTTGATCAGATAAAGCACCTTCTCATTATATATCACATGCTCCAAAAAGATAACCATAACTATCAATGTCATTATTTTCATAATCACATCATATAACCTAATTTACTATTCATTTTTGCATTGTCAGTGCCCACAATTATGTGTCATATCTCTAAGTCTTGCTTCCCCTATTCCCTATGGAAATTTGAGCTCTATGTTTTATAGTATAGTCAAATTTGTAATTAAACAGTGCTTGATCTAAATATGGGTGGGAGAAAGAAAAAAAGTGAACCATAATCCTCTAATACATTACTACAAGATGAAGTAGCCAAAAATGTCTTTGAAACATTAGGTTTGTTTAATTTATTAAAAATGTTTCAGGCATTTCATTTAGAAATTATGCAAGAATTCTATGATAATTCTTATGAATATCATGATATTATCAAAGGGAAGAACATTCTAGTAAATCCTTCTATAATCAATGCTCTATTTAGGATTCCTGAGGATGGACTAGTTGGCATTAAAAAGATTAATTTTTTTGACTTAATTTATATGTTTGTTGAAGGAAATGAGCCACACCCTAGATTGGCCAAATCCCCCCAAGTAGTGGCCAAAGGAATTATGAGAAAAGTCTTTCTTAACCTTAGCAAAATATTGTTTTTTAGATATTGAAATATATCACTTGTGATAGTCTATTTATAGTAGTGGGTGGAGATGCTATGAGACTCCTTCTTCACTTGAGGAAAGGAGTTTTTCGAGAAGAATATAAGATCGATCTTCCCTCTTTCCTTTATAATGCTTTAGTTAATGTTTCTTGGAAGATAAGATAAGGTAATGGGTGTACATGCCATCATGGGCTGGTTACACTTATTTTTCACCATTATTTTTTCAATAAACTAAGGGATGAAAATGTTTGGTCCTCTTTCCTCTGAAATATATCTTTAATTCCTACCAAAAATACACCACACCCTACCTCTCCTCCTTCTACTTCAATCTAGATTGAAGAACCCATAGTTAAAATTATAGAATGACCATCTCCACCATCATTGGTTCCAAAGATACTATGCAAGAGATCAAAGTGACAAATGAGACTTTCTTTAGACACCCCTCATCTTCCTCGAACTAAACTCTGGTGCATTCATCAACTTATCTTGCAAGAAGAAGAAGAATAAGAAGAAGAAGAAGAAGAAGAAGAAATTTAGGCTGTAGAATAAATTGAATTTGGAGAGGGAACCCTAGCAGAAGAAGTTGTACATCAAGAAGCAAAGTGTCATATGCTCTTTGTTATTGATAAGGGTAATGCACCCTTGATTAAATAAGATCCATCTTCTCCACATTTTTTCAATGAAAAAAATTACAACATGCCATGGCTTTCTCACACCATGAAGAAATAATCAGATTGCAACAAACAGAGTTAGATGTTCTATGTTCAACTTTAAAAAGGTAAGGACTGGATGATTTTTAATTTGAAACAAAGGTGGGAAGAATTTATTACTAGAGTTAGTGAAAGAGAAATAATTCTTCAAGGAATACAAGCTGAACGAACTAGGATCCACAATGTAATGTTTTCACAGACCTAAAAATTGATTAATTTTTAGAATTCTCTTATTATCAAGGACACTCAAATCACTGATTTGTAGAATTCTCTTTCTATCAAGGACACTCAAATTATTAATTCATAAAATATCAATGTTGATAAGCATAATCTGATTAATAATTTGAGATAAAGTATTTATGATAGAAATATAATGATTTCCTGACATACTGATAGAATAATAGATCTTGCCACTCATAATTCTAAGTTCCAAGCCTCTATTCAGGCCATGCAAAGAGAAAAATGAGAGATTTCAGTTCATACAAAGGGTCTAACAAGAGCTATTCCCTCTTTCCTTATTCTATTACATGAAATAATCTCTACCTGGCATACCACCCAAAAGAAAATTCAAAAATTGAAGGATGAAAATGCTAAACTCAAGGAGGAATCTTAGAAGCAATTGGAAAAATTCTAACTATAATTATAGAAAGCACACGGCTTCTATCCAACACATTTATGTTATTTCTAAGAAACTATTAGCATCTAGGTAGTCTTCATTAGCTTATGTTCTTTTCTTACATGAGTAGTTTTATAAATGGTAGATTCAGTTAACTTCCCTTATTTTTTCAAATATCATTGAAGATGAACATGTATTTATGAACATTTTTTTTAAAGAGCATTGAAGAAAGGTAGGATGCCATTTTTGAGTTATATACTTTCAATTTGTTGTTATGATATTAGTCTAGTTTTTTGATAAATTTATTGGTTGGAGAGACATAATAAAGTGCCTTTCTCTCCACTCTAAGGAACCAAATGGCATGGCAACAGGGCAATAATAGATTTTTGAAATTACAAAGCACCACTAGGTTATGTATGAGACCATAATTTCTAGAAGCAAAGAAACTTATTTTTTCTTTTCAACCACTGTATCATATGCATATGAAGAACAAGTATCATGAGATATTGAGATATAATATTATTGTTTTTAAATATTTGCTAAACCACCATTATGCCAATTGTTTCTATACAAGTCTTTCCAGGTGGGAGACATTACCTATTGAGTTGAAGTATAGGGAAGTCTTCAACCCCACCAATATTAAATGGAGTTTAAGAAGAGCCAAAGTAGTTTTCCAGATAATCACTCATCACTTAGAGGAAAGAGGTTTAGATGTCTATATTGGGATGAGGTTTAGGCCTCCTATCATTTTGTGTCCTCTATCTCCATAGTAGTGTTGGAATTATGAAGCAAAAGTTAAATTTGAAGCCTAGGTGCATATAGTTGTTAGAGATATTGGATTCTTACCAAGGGGCCACTATGATTAGGGCCATCATTTTGAAGTTTATGGTCTAAGTCAGAGGTTTGAATTTGTAAATTTGGATTAAGGATTAGTCATCCCCCTTCTTTATGAGAGGACTTGTAAAAGGTAAAGTGTGAGGGAGAAATGATGAGTATTTCATATAGCTCATCATAGTTATATAAACTATCCCTAAAGTGTTACATTTGGTTATATATTATATTGCATTTAAGAGTTAGAGTCTAATATAAGTAGGATATGAATGCAATTTGTTCATTGTTTATATCTAATTTATTGTTGATTCTTTACCTTGTTATTGTGTCTAACTTGGATGAATAACATAGTTTTGAGTATAACAACACATCCCACAGATATGGTAATTTTGAGTAGAATAACACATCCCAAGGATGGGGTAATTTTGAATATAGCAAAACATCCCAATGATGGGGTAATTTTGAGAAGGCAACACACAGTTTTTACAACTCTTTCAGCTATAATTTTGAGGATTTAGCAAGCGACCTTTGACTATTAAACGCTCTAAAGACACTCCAAAGATGCTCCAAAATTTCTTTGAATATGATCTGGATGTGCTTCGAAGACATACACAAGATGCTCTAAAGAAGTCTACAAATGCTTCAAAGATATGTATAGGGTGATCGAAATGCATGTATCAAATGTTCCAAAGGTATCTATATGTGCTCTACAGACTACATAAATTATTTGTAATACATGCTGCTGAGAGAAACTAGGAGCATTTTACTACAAAACTTTTTATTTTAAAAAAATAAAAAATTGATTGGATGTAAATGATAGCTAGTAACCAAAAAAAAAGGAGAATCCATAAAAATCTTTAACCCCCTGCTATTTTCCACCCCTCAAAAACTTCTTCCTAAATAATAGTTACTCATGTATGATAGGTACAGATATTTTATAAGTAATTTTTTAATATATAATGATACATGATACCCCTCTACCCAAGAATACCGAAGCACTAGGGAAACATTTACCACCCTAAATAATAATGCTAGGTGTTATTCAATCATTCATTCATTAAAGTTTATGATGTGGCATGAGGGAAAAGTTCACCACCTCAAAAAATAACTTTTCAACTTAGTCTAAAATAGAAATAATTTAACTCAAATATTGATAACCTCGAACATGCCAAAAAATGACTTTTCAACTCAATCTAAAATAGAAACAATTTGTAGTATCCTAAATAGAGCCAACAAATGAACGATTGGAACCATTGAAACCCCTCGTATCATGACACATTTTTACTATGATTATTTTCTTACAATTAATTAAAAAAATGATTTTCCCTCATATTCACCATTTGGGTCCCTATTGAATACAAGTAAGCGCTAAAAAATCATAATCTCCCCCATTTCATTATCTTGGTCATTTCATTATTTGCTTATAGTTAATAAAAAAATGTCTACTTTCCCCTCACATTCACCATTTGGGTCCCTATTGAATACAAGTAAGCACTAAACAATACTAATCTCTACCATTTCATTATCTCCCATTTCATTATTTTCTTACAGTTAATAAAAAATGTCTGTTTTCCCCTCACATTCACCATTTGGGTCCCTATTGAATACAAGTAATCCCTAAATAATCCTAATCTCTGCCACTTCATTATTTTCTTACAGTTAATTAAAAAAATAAATCCTCTCACATTCACCATTTGGGTCACTATTGAATACAAGTAAGCACTAAACATTCCTAATCTCTGTCATTTCAATACCTTGGATATTTCAGTATCTCAACCATTTCATTATTTTCTTACAGTTAATAAAAAATGTATGCTTTTCCCTCACATTCATCATTTATGTCCCTATTGAATAAAAGTGCTAAACAATCCTAATCTCTACAATTTCATTATATCAACCATTTCATTACAAAAATCCAAATCTAGCTGAATCTCAGTGATTTCATAACTTAAAGCAATAAATAACAAATAAAAGGTTCATGTTAAGCCAAACAAATCACACATGTCAGATACAATAAAAAAATACATTACATAGATTAAATACCTAATAAGAAGCACCTACAAAAATGATAGTGAAAAATGGGGTCAACATTTCTACCACTAACACCACACCTGCAGAAATGATAGTGAAAAATGGGGTTGTAGACACCAAAATTATGTCACACACGTGCGTAACTCCCTATGTCCAAACCCCTCCCCTTGAGCCCTTTTTCAATAATAATAATTAACCTCCCTTACCCATGATTTTACCCCTCATACATTTAATTAATTTAAAATAGTTAATTAATTTAATTAAAAATCCCTTATGCCACCTTACCTGGCCACCTCGTCTTAAGACTAATTCTCACCTGATGAGTCACCTCAAGACTTAGTCCATTTATCCTAACTACCCATGACTTATTCTCACCTCAAAAATAAATTCCTAACCAACTACATCCTTTTTAACCCCCTATTTCTACTATTTTGTAATGGATACCACACTTGGCATGAGAAACAAATAGAAAATAGGATAAATATAGTAGTTTTACCTATTCTAAGGCCATCAATGTCAATCAACCCACGACCAATGTTAGTAAGATCACTGACATCAATTATATAATCCAAACTCCAAACTAATGTTTAGGTCAGCAAAAATCAAGAAAACTCATTCTTTTTTGCATACAAGCTTTTGAAATTTAACTTTTAATATCTTGGCTTACTGTTATCTTACATAAGTCAATCTAGATTAGGAACCAAGCTCTCAAGAACTAGCAACACCCGCTTGTTTTCCCTATTCAAGGCATCAGTTTAGACTACCTAATAAGAGCCATCCATCTGACACTTATCATTCAGTCACCTCTACAGCTAAGTACATAACTTATTTTTTAAGTCTTTAAGTAGTTACTTTGCAATTACTTTATATCTACTATTCATTTCTTTACACATTCCTGATCGAACCCCCGTGAAGGAGTTATAAATCTTCCCCACTTGTTTTCCCTTTTTCCAACACACAAAACCTCTAAATATATCCACCTAAAAAATACTCTCTCTCTCTCTCTCTCTCTCTCTCTCTCTCTCTCTCTCTCTCTCTCTCTCTCTCTCTCTCTCTCTCTCTCTCTCTCTCTCTCTCTCACACACACACACACACACACACACACTCTCCCCAACCTTCCAGACTTGACCAAAACTATTTCCTAGACCCAAAAAAGCCTTCTGCAAACTCCTAGGTAATTATTACCCCCATCAACATCAGTAGCCAAATCGATATCAATCACATTTCCTCATCGACCTAAAAATACTAACTGATATTATTCACTTCTTTACCAACCTCAATGGCCTAATCGACATTGGCAACTATGGATTTCATAACCCTTTAAGACCTACCCAAAAAACTTCCAAAATACAAAATGAATATACCACCTGTACTCTATTACTTTCTACTACACTCAAGTTGTGAATAGCGGTAACATTATCTCTCTTTACCTCTCTCTTGGTTATTTATTACTCTTTTATCTCTCAAAAGTAGATTGTCATCTCTAAAGAAGTTTAACACTTCTTGGAACAAGCGCATAATTTGGCAGCCCACTTATATATCTACTAACAAACATTTTGTGGTAGTGTTTTCTTACTTGCGGGGAGTTCTCCCCAACCAAAGAAGAGTGCTCACAATGTTTGGATATGACATGCAAACCAATATGGGTTCATTCTAATCACTTATCCCTATCCTTCTTCTCTATTTTTCTTTTAGACTTGAAATAGATAAATTTTAACAAAACATTTTTGGTATGCCTAGTGGGACCTTGGAGTTTTCCTTGGGTTCATTGCTTATTTTAAGCATTCATATAGGTTAATTATAGTGAAAATTTCATTTCTTGCACTTTCTCCTTCTTTTCTCCCTCAAATCCAAAAATTCAACATTTTATTTTCTATTTAAAGGTAATAAATTGAAACTTTTTCTTCCTTACCACTCTTCTTTTCTCTTTGCCTCTAAAAGCAATTTATCATTTTTCTTACAAGTTAAAAAGAATATCTTCTTTATCTCTTTTTTGCATGCACATTAGGATAGTGAATTTCATTCTCTACTTCTATTTCATCTTTGTTTTCATTTAAATCTAAACATTTCATATTTGGGTTTAAAACTTACTGCACTTTATTATTTTCTTGTTGCAAATTAACTCACCTAGTTAATTATAAGCATTATGAACAAATTTTAGTGCACCTATGTTACACAACTAGATCACACTCACACAAAAAACATCTAAACTCACTTGAGACAAGGCCCATCAAAATTTCATCACTTAGTGGATCACCTTACCCTACCCAGTTATCCTACTTGGATTTCACCACCAAGGGGAGAACCCACTCCATTCTCTATCAGAGTATAAACTCTAGCCATAAGGTATATTTTGGCTAAGTAGCCTAGCTTGGCTTCAGGTCCATGAAGTGCAGGGAGCAAGCTCCTATAGCAAGACATGTACCTAGTCTAACATAGATTTCCTCTGGAGCACTAAAACTAACATGAAACTAGCTCTAGATTGCTTTCTAGTACCTTTGATAACCAAATTTTATTCTCACTATCTGATTAAGGCATAAGCCAACATGAGACTAAAATTAATCTCTAGGAGTTTATAATTAGTGGTTGTATGTTCTTTTTTTGCTTTTTTATTGCCTTCTATATTTTGGAGTTGGTAAGGATGTTTTTCTATTGATTCTCAAAATCAACATTATTTGTAATACTCAGTTCTTATAACATATTATATCAAGTTTTTTGAGTGTTCTTCCATCTTACACAGACCTCTTCCATCCTCTGTTTTACCTAGACTCTACCTCTGAGTTTCTAAAACATTGGATTTTCCATCTCCCAAGATATCAAAGTGACCGACATGGATTAATTAAACTAACATCAATAGACTTTAGCTACCAACATCAGTTAATCCCATCGATGCCAACAAACTTTTACCACTAAAATCAATCAAGTGATCGACATCAGCGATTGTGCAATTTTAGTTTGCTCAAAACAACAAGCTAAAAAAACCCACTTACCTACACCTGAATCTAGTTTTTTTCTTATTCTATCACTAATACAGAGTATTAAGACTAATTTTACTTATTTTTGCATGGTATTGATGCAAGCTCAAGCCAAAATTCTTGCCAACTACACAAGTGGACAACCACTTCCACCTTCCCTTCTTGCTTCTAATTCTATCATCAATCATACTTTAGATACAGAGCATACTCCCAGCCCCAACCAAATTCCCATTGTGCCTAAAGGAGATCAAGATTTTACTAAATTTCTTGATCACAATGTGGCAGCCCTTCAACATTACCTTGCCATGAGTTGAATCTGTAATTCTTCAGGTAACCCAATCTATGTATGTTAACCTCTCTAATGGAGACAACTTCAATTTTAGCTATTTGTACTATTTTCCCCATGGTTACTCAAACCACCACCTTGACAAGTAGCATAACCATATATAATGTCCAAATTTTAGCATCGCCAACTACCCAATCCTACCTAAACCCTAGCGTGAATTCCCTACTTTCACAACCACAATTAGTTTAGTCAAGTCTTACCCCATTCTAGAATTTGGTGGTACTTATTCCATCTCCTCTCGTGCCTATAATTATCTAAGTTATGACTCACCCTTCATCATGTCTAACCATGCCAATAACCCAACCTATAATAACAGCATCCAAACAAAGCATAGTCTCTAACCCAATGGAACAAGACCCTTTTCTTTTTGTACCCCAGCCTATGACTCATTATCCTTATGTTGCCCCAACACAACCTCAACAAGCTATGGCATATGCTCCCTCTACTTCCTATCAAGTTCCCTATAACTTAGGAGGTATTTCCTAGACTAATCCCCCTCCATACCTCATTAAGATGTTGATGGACAAGTTGTCTAATCTAGAGACATTTGTTTCTAGTTCAAAGAATGTGTTATATTATGATCAGATATGCAATGAACCCATCTATCCTTCTATGCCTATTTTCCCTTGTCTAAGCCAATGGGAGCACCCCAAATTTACCCATTTCTATAGTAAATAAGACCCACAACAACATTTGTGAGCATTTATACATGCTTGTTATTTAATAGGGCACGATGATATATTACTACTTCATACTTTCCCTATGTTTCTTTCAGGTGCTGCCTTGGATTGGTATAGCTCTATAACTCAGCACTCATTTTTCTCATTTACCGAACTCACACAAATATTCCTATACCATTTCTCTATTAACATTTCTAAAAAGGTTTCTATTATAGACCTTTATTCTATCAGACAATTTGATGACAAGTCTATTAAAAAAATTGTCACTCACTAGAGAGGCTTGATCAATCAACTCTCCTTCTCTTTACCCTAACCTGAGCTTATTGATCTCTTCTCAAGGGAATGTGATAAGCACATTTTGTCCACACTCTATGTACAAACTTTCCACACATTTGATGAGGCCTTTACAATGGCATGAAAACTCAAGATTCAGGCTCTAGATGAAGGCAGAGTCAAGTTGCATAGTAAGAACACCAATTCCAAATCTAATGACTCATCTTCTTCTAAAACTTCTCCTTCAAACCGAAAATCTAAAGACTCCACCAATGTAGTGGTCATTAAGTCAGCTTCTTCCATGACCACAAACCAATCTAATTCCTTGACTTCCCAAAATCTGACCAAGCAATTCCAATAATGGTATGAACAAAGATAATACACTCTCATTGGGGAATCATATACATCCATTTTGGAAAAAATATTGCAACAAGGTGGCATAACCCTTCCATTAATCAAACCTCATATATAGTTTGACCCCTTCCATCTTATTCCAACTTGGTACAAGGAGGATGAGTTTTGTGGCTACCATCGAGTTGAAGGCCACAATTCTAATAACTATAAGACATTCAAGAACATTGTTCAAGATATTCTTGATAGGGGTGATCTCATTTTGGATAATATTAATATGCCCATTAATAAAAATATGGATGTATTCAAATAGTCTTTTCCTAACCATTCACCCAATAAAAATATGATTCATACCATGACTAACTCAGGTGATCATAATATCCATACGGTTATTATGGTCTTTCCTTTACCTCTAGTTTAACCTCCCCCTCTACAGGAGGCACCCATTTTATCAACTCCTCTCCCATAGTCAGTGGTATTTATTTTTCCTATTCTTCCTCCTCAAGTAGAAGAGCCTATTTCACCCATTCCACTCCTATGTGAGGAAGAGCCTCCTTTACCTCTTTGTTTGCCACCAGAGGAGCTAGTATTGCTAATTCCTTTTACACCAATATTATCTATCCTCTTACCACTTGAAGACCATGCCTTGCTCATTTCACAACCACATGTTGAAGGGAACATCATTTATGTGTTATACCCTTTTGATGAACCTTCTTTTCCTACCTCTCCTCCATCGATAGAGATTAATACCCCATCCACTCCACCTTTATACCTTGAAGAGTCAGTGTTATCTACCCCCACATTAAATGAGAAACCTATTGTGCCTAATCCAATTGTACCACTCTTACCACTTTTTTTACTTATGGAGGATCATAATTTACCTATTCCTTGCCTACATTTTGAGGAAGAAATTATACCTATGCTCTACCCCCTTTAGAAACCCTCTTTTCTTACCTCTCCTCCACCTATGAAAGACCATGCCTCTTATCCTATCTCTGTCGAAGAAGACCCTATTGCAGCTCTTTCTTATCTTTGGCTTGAATTAGCAGAGACCAATAATTTCCCTTTTTCTCAAACACCTCAGCCTTCTAAAGATGTAACCATAAAGCCTACATTAACTTCATCTAAACCCTTCTCATGGTTGATTAAAAGTCTATAATTTATTGACTCCACAAAACTAGATCACACGACATTTTGAGACCGACTTAAAACTCCTTATCCAACATAATGAGTGTCACCCTTTACCTCCAACCCTCTCACTACCTTTTCCCTAAAGGTCTTTGACAAAATCAAAGCTTCTTCACCAAAATCACTATAATTTCATCCATCTATGTCAAAACCCTCACCCTTACAGGCATCTACCACATTAAAGCAAATCAGGGCTTTAGACATATGCTATGTCTCTAATCTGATTCATCCCCAGGTGAAATTAGATCTAAATTTCCAAAAATAAGTTGGATTTTCATGACTTGAACTACAAAAAAATGTTAAACTTCTTAGATCTCTTTGATCCTTCCCTCTTTAACCCTTAACTTTACAATCAATTTTGGGAGCACACCCCTCTACTTTAGTCAGAGTATCACTAATCCAAGCAAAATAAAAGGCTAAGTTACCTCCAATACTACCTTTGCCACCTAGTAGGCCTTTTACATCTGACACCATGATACCTAACATCAAGAAAGTTTTAGAAAAACATGTAACTCCATTGCCACCAAACAAGGCACCATGCAAATTCACCCCTGTGACTCCTAAACAAAAGAAGGTGTCCACTCCTATTACCATAACAAGTGCGAGCCCCTTCATGGGCTCTTAGATATTTTTCCTACATCAGTTATTGCAATATTTCATAATAACTCTTCCTCCCATTAAGCCTTATAGTCCTCTTGGAATGAAGCCATCTTGGTTTAATGATACACAAGTGTGTCTATATCATCGTTCACCTAGACACAATACTAAGAGTTGTAAAGCCCTCACAATAGTCATTTGGCAACACTCTGATGTCAACACTCTCTTTTTTGATACTCCCATTAACCTTTTTGTTATTTCACCTCTTGCATCCATAATGCCTCTTACTGTTTCACTAAATTCAAACCCAAAGATGTTGTCATACCACCTTTGCCACCTCCACCTATATTTCAGATCAACATAGTTAATTTGGCCACATGGTCACAAAACCAAAAGGATAAAGGTAATAAAAAGGTTGATGCTCTTTGGGCTCATCCCTTTTCCAAATACACTCCTTTGAATCTCAAGGTTTCCATCTTGGAGGTCTCGAAGCCAACATTTTCGGACATTATTCAAAACTTAATGGTGAAATAACTTCACCAAACTTCTATGAAAATGTCCTTGTATGAGTTAATCCAAAACTCATCCCAACACCATCAAGATTTGATTAGTGCCTTGCAAGTAGTTAAGGTACAACCTGATGATCCTGAACCTCTTATAGCTTTGGTTAGCTCTCTTAATTCCATCTCCCTGATTTCCTTAGTAATTTGGAAATTCTACTTCAACAACCTGAAGATCAGGATTCTATTTTTTTATTATCACATTTATTGATCAAATTCATGTCAAAAGAGTCATGATCAATGAAGGATATATTATTAATACTATTTCCACCCATGCCTATAAACAACTATCCCTTCCCGACAATTGCATGTCTCAAACCAATGTGGTACTCCACTCTTTTAACGATACCACAGCTATTATGGTGGGCACTATTGTCTTAAATTTTTATGTAGGTCCCCACATAACTCCTGATCGATTCTCTATTGTCAAAGGAGAGTTACAATATAACATACTGCTTGGACAATCTTGGATATGTGTTATGGCATGTGTACCCTCAACTTTGTACCATTGTGTCTAGTTTGAGCATGATGGACAAGTGCATGTTATACCTACTAACCTACCTCCATTTAAAACATGCAACATGACTTATAATCCCAATGATGTTCTCATTCTATTAAAAACACAATATTCTTTGCATGATACTTTTGAAGATTCAACAAGCTCCACTACCTCGGTTACACAGATATTGGTAACACAAATTCCTGACAAGGATCCCATGGAGGAAACTTTTAAATGTTTGTCACTTGAATAATATCATTTATTGATGCTCAACATGTTATATACTCCACAAGAGTATGGAAATCTCCATATGCACCCAAATTATGATCCCTGCATTGGGATGGTCATCCCTTATGGGCCCCCTAACCTTCAATCTAATTTCACATATGGGGAAATTGATCAGGCTCCCATTGTTGTCAATCCATCCTCTTCACCACAAGAATTTCAATGTGACTTCTCTTTCCTGAGCAATCCTAAATTTACTCACACCTGTATCTATAGGTGTGCCTAGAAAGGATTTGGTTTGGGTCATTACAAGTAGGGTGTCCATACAGCATTGAGTATCCCACTAGTAACACCATTGAAAATGCCAAAAAGAGGCATAGAGAGGGTTATAATGAACTAACTAAACTCACCAAAACTTCCCATGTACCAATTATTGAAGATCTAGTCTCTCCTTTTCCACCTTCTTCTCCACCATCACCTACTGAATCAGAGGTATCTATACCTCCTAATTTGTTTTCAATAAATGCCATCCATTTGGGGCCTCTCACCTATCACCAGGGTAAGAATACAAGGTCCCTTTCGCTCATCTTGAAATAATTTATGAAGACTCACCCACTATTAACACTATCCAATGTCAAGATGATGATGTTATTTTCACATACATGGTTGCAGATGATTCCTATATCCAATGATCACTCCAATATGAAACACAAGCTATGTTAAATGAATCAACCAACATCAATTTTCCTCTCATGATAACCCCTGCATCATCAAAATTGGCCAATCTTTGGATTCATCTGAGCAAGCTGATTATGCCAAATTTCTTAATAACCATTACAAATCCTTTGCTTAGTCTTATAATGACATGCCTAACATTGACCCCTCTATCATCACCTGTAACATTGTCACCAATCGAGATGCTAAACCTATTAAGTAGAAGCTTTGCAAGATGTATCCTTGTATTTCTCTCCTTGTCAAAGAAGAGCTCCAATGCCTCCTTTATATTAACTTTATCCAACCCATTGACTACTGGTAATGAATTTTTAATATTGTTCCTATCACAAAAGTGACTAGGGGAATCTACATTTGCACTGATTATCATGACTTAAACCTCACTTGTCTAAAAGATGACTTCCCATTGCCAAGTATCAACCAACTTATTGATCTAACAGCCAGCCATGAAATGTTATCACTTATAGATGAGTTCTATGGATATGATCAAATCTTGGTTGTTGTTGAGGATCAACACAAGGCAACCTTCATTACCCCATGGGGCACTTTTTGTTATTGGGTCATGCCTTTTGGTTTGAAGAATGTTGGTGCCACCTATCAATGTGTTATGACTTATATCTTTCATGATTTCCTACACAAAATTATGAAAGATTTTGTGGATGACTTACTCAGAAAGTCTAAACTTTAACAAGATCACTTGACGATTCTCAAAATCATATTTTTCTCATGTCCTCTAATATAATATTTGACTAAACCCAAAGAAATGTGTCTTTGGTATTCTTTTCGGTAAGCTCTTAGGCTTTAGCATTTCTCTCTGTGGTATTGAGGTAGACCCTACTAAGGTTAAATCAATATTAGAGATGCCTCCACCTACTAATATCAAACAAATTTGTATCTTGCAAGACAAACTTCACTCAATCCACCACTTCATCTCCTAGTTATTAGATCATTTCCAACCCTTTCACCATCTCCTCAAAAAGGATGTCTCCTTCCATTAGAACATAGATTGCTAGGAAGCCTCTGATGCACTCAAACAATATCTCCTTTCCCCACTGGTTCTTATTTCACCTAAGGAAAATTAGCCTTTCTACCTTTACATCTCTGCAACATACCATTCTCTAGGTGTTATGATTGTACATCGAGATGATCACCATCGAGAACATGAAATTTACTACATAAGTCACACATTTATTGATTACGAGACTCAATATACCCATACCAAAAAAAATTGCCTCGTATGAGTATTTTTAGTCTCCAAACTCTGCCATTATCTCCTAAATCACAAAACCTATGTGGTCACCCATACTAATCCCCTTAAATACATCCATTTTGGGCCATATCATAACTAACGAGTAGCTTGATGGCTCATGTTCCTTACTAAATTTGACTTAGATTTTATTCAATAAAAGTCTATCAAAGGGCAAATGATGATTGACCAATTAGCTGTCACCCCTTTACCTGAAAACAAACCTTTAAACCTTAAATTCCTTGATGAATCCATTGCAACACTCTCCATTGATGAAATCTCCTATCAAATGATGATATTATTTTATGGATCTAAATGTCAATATGGTGGAGGTGTGGGGGTCCTTCTTATTCCTCTAGATGGTGAGCCTATGCCTTTGTCATTTAAACTAGATTTTGAGTGTACTAACAATATGGCTGAATATGAGGCTTTAATCTTAGGGCTTCAAATGGTTCTCTTCTTGGGTATTAAATCCATAACCATTTTTGGTGATTTTGAATTAGTGGTTAATCAGGTTAATGGTTTCTACCTATGCAAAAATGAAATTCTAAAGTAGTATAAACATTGTGTATATATGCTCTTAGGATGATTTGACTCTTATCTCTTACAAATTGTTCCTCAATCTACAAAAAAGTTTGCTGACACAATGGTTTCACTTGATTCACACATACCCTCTTCATCCTCTTCCTCGAAAATCTATGTCACCATGCATCGCTTAACATTACCCTCCTATGTATCAACTAACATCCTCTTTATCAAAAATGTAACATCCCACCCACATGACTTATGGAATAAATAACTCATGAATTACCTTTCATTTTCTATTACCCCTTCTAATCTCTCTAATAATGGGAGACGTGCCTTCATAAAATGTGCCACTCATTACACTATGCTAGGGGGACTTCTCTACAAGCAAGGTTTTGATGGTCTCCTCCTTACATGCCTCACTAGTACTGAGACTCCCTTCATTATTAAGGAAGTTCATGATGAGATTTGTGGTGGATATTTCAATGGTCATGTAATTTCCAAGCGTGTCCTTTGACTTGACTATTATTGGCCAACAGTCCATCAAGACTGTGCTAATTACATTTGGCATTGCATCAAATGTCAACAACATGCTAATCTCCTTCACGTTCTAAGTCATGCATTACAATTCACCAAAGACTTCTGGCCCTTCTCCCAATAGGGCTTGGATTTAATTGGGGAGATTAACCCTCATTCATCCCTCAATCATCATTATATCATTACTGCCACTGAATACTTCACCAAGAGGGTCAAGGCCATTTCTCTCATCTCCACTAAGGTTGACAAAATTATTGACTTTATCAACCATCACATCATCTACTATTTTAGTGTTCCACATAAAATTATAATAGATAATGAAAAATCTTTCAAAAATAAGACTGGCCAAAGTCTTTGTGATACATTTGGAATCAAATTAAGCTTCTCATCATCATACTATTCACAAGCAAATGGACAAACAAAATCTTCTAACAAAACATTGACCAAAAATTCTCATGAAGGTAGTCAATGATATAGGCGAGGATTGACACACACACATTCCTTTTTCTTTATGGGCTTACCACATTAGTATTAAAACCCCTATGGGTGCTACACCTTTTTCCTTGGTCTATGGGATGGAGGCTATTTTGCCTCTTGAGGTACAGATTCTTTCTCTTCGTATTTCTCTAAAAGATATACTTGCTAATGATGAATTTTGCCAAGAAAATTTGGCTCAACTTGAGTTGCTTTATGAGTTTCATCCCATAGACATCAACGACCTCCAAATCCATTAAGATCATATCAAACACGCTTACAACAAAAATCTCAAAAAGCAAGATTTCAATATTGGAGATCTTGTTTTAAAATAAAATCAACATGTGACAAACATAAAGAAAAGAAAATGGGGTAAGTTTTCTCCTAATTGGCTTGGACCCTACATCATAACCCATGAGTATGGCTCAGGAACTTATCACTTATCTTCTCTCAAAGGAAGGCTAGAACCTGAGCCTTTAAATGACTTACACCTCTGACCATTCTTTTGTTAACCAAGCATCACTTCACCTCATGTTTAACTTGAGCTCGTCCCTTGAGCACCCCTATTACATTCATCTCCCTTCCTCTTAACCCCTAAATTCTACACACTTAGTTAACTTATGAAGTGCTATGGTTTCACCTTCAAAGTGGAAAACTCTTAATCCTCTATAGTCTTGTCCATGACTAAAAGTAAAAAAAATGGGATATGTGCCAAGTTATAATCTCTCAGGTCATGATTCTTAATATAGACTGCTCCCTTGAAGGACATCTACAAAACTTCTTTTTACTACTATCAATAGATTTCTCCCTTGAAGGACAGCTATAAAACTTCTTTTTGCTACTATTTAAAATTTAAAAAAAATGCTTAGACCACTCCCTTGAAGGATGGCTAGGCCAAGCTTTCTTATCAAAGAGAAATACAAATAAAAAGCTTCTCGTATTGATCAGCTTCATACAACCTCAACACATACAAAATCCCAGTGTAGGCTTCTCGCATTGGTTAGCTTACAAAACAACAATTAAAAAAAAAGATTTTAGTCATGGATTGGCCTATAGTAGCTCTCGAGTCACCCACATTAGGGGCATATCATCCCCACTTCGAAGGTTATGCTACCCAAACACTTTCCCTCATTTTACCTTTTTCCCCTCATACTCTTTCAAGGGGCTTTGAACTCACTTAACACAAGGTGAACATGATACTTCTATAACAAACAATAGGTCCAATGATGCAAGGCATAAAGAGGCTCATATTCCTGAGCCTATTTATGTTATGATTATGGTCTTTTCCAGTATACGAGCATTCTGCCTCTTTATTTTCCCATCTAAATCACATGTCAATATTTCTACTGAGATTAAAACATCATACAGACATTATCAAGCCTACTCCATTTATTTTAAGCATACACCATCACAAATATGGGAAAATGATGAAATAAAATAACATAACCAACCTATTCATTTTAATCATACACCGTCACAAATATGGAAAAATGCGAAGGTGAAGCTAACAAACCAACTATGCATATACCATCACACATATGGGAAATGCTAGTCTAACTCAACTAACATGCTCAACATTAACATAACATTAAAATAATCATCTACATCAACATCATCATCACAATCATAATAAATATACATCTCATATATATACATTCAACATACATGTACATTAACACATCATCACAATATCATCTCTCTCAAAATATACATCTCTCATCTTTGGCTCATAGGTTGGTGTGCATATAACATACGTAACAAAAATAAACTCTGGCACTTAAAGTCTTTGAGGCTCTCAACATGGTCATGAAGAAGTAGTGTCATCACCACTCTTCACTTGTCTATGTCTATGTGAGCTAGAAGCTATGGCACATGTCACTGATCTCTCCTACTCTCTAAACTCAAAATACCTCCAAATATATGGGAACTCCCTGATGGCCCTCTCATAATAAGCAATCTCATCAAGGATAGTAGTATACCTCACCAGATATATAATCTACAGGGGTCCCATTACACCTATTGAAGGCCTAGCCTTTACTGGTCCCTATGGTGGAGGAGGAGTAGCCTAACCTATTGCTCTCAAACTATCCCTCTTTTCTTTTAGTGTAGTAACCTGACCTTGTAATACCCTAATCTAGCTCTGTAGTTCCCCAATCTAGCCATATAATGTCACCACCTATCCTTATAAAACTAATACATGTGCTTGAGTTGTATCTCAAGCCTACATTATTGTATCTCAAGATTGCACTACTACATCTCGTGCCTGTACAACTGCATCTCTATCTCACTAAACCCTATAAATCTAGTGGTGGTCTCTTGACCTCAACCATGAGATATAAACCTATCCACCAAGCCATATATGCCTTTATGCACCTTGGATCTACTACACCTGACCCTAATGGTAGCTCCTCAAAATCTAGCCCATCTATCTCTTGGGGCAAAGATAGGGGTGCCTTTATATCATCCCTCCTATATCAAGGGAAGTTAGGTGGTGCATATTGTAGTAGGATAAACTACCTCCTGACTTGTGTCATAGGTACCATCTATAGCTCATCAGCTCATCTCCCTCTAACCCATAGTGAGCTCTATAATCCAATCAGTTACACTGCCTATCCTCTAAATGTAGGGTATGTCAAGTAAGGTCTCCAAAAAATATTTACAAGGATAGATCCCTCTATCATGCACCTATAATAATTAATATTTCACACTATGTCATCTACTTAGGTTTGTGCCATGCCATCTCTCTATCATCTAAAGTAAACCCTAAAACTATCTAGAATCATGTTAGATAACCCCAATGGTCATGTCACCATGATATGCTCATATTCTGAATAATGGAGTAAGTACCTAACACATAAACTACATCACCATCACAGTCTCAAACCCCATAGATATCTATATAACTATGCCAAAAACACTGGTCCTCATGCAAAAATAGTTCATTGTTTAACCATCTATGCTAGAACACCCATCAAAGTAATCAAAAATCTACCACCATTTACATCTATTAATGCATACATAATAATCCCTATCATGATCAAGATGTTCAGTCGATGCTACTCCTCATCAGTAATATACAGTGGCTCATAGGCAAATCTTGTTGAGTGATAAGTTGCCTCGTTAACATGATCTCCAAATAATGCCACCATGTGTGTATCATGTTCCTCTCTCAAGCATGAGAATAGATACTCATCCTAGAATGGCAACTGTAAAATCCTATATACATCCTCTTGGGTCACTATCAACTCTCTAATCGATAGATGGAAGGTGTTAGTGGTGTGATCCCACCTCTTGATCAATGTTATCATCAAGCTCACATCTCATGTGACTCTACACTATCATCACACTCCCCTTAAACCTATGATTTCCATGTGCTCCCACTCATTTGGTGTGACATCCCTCCTCATCCATGTCAAAAACATCAGTAAATGATCTCGTATCATCAACTCCAGCCTAGCCTACACCCATACACACACAACTCATGTCACATACTTTCTAATATAATCTACCACCATCATTTTCCCTTCTCTTTGGGAGAACTACATTGGTCTGAGGCCCTTAATTGGGATATATAGGTAGCACTCAATTGACATGGGGTCTTCTAAGGTTAGCTCAACCATATACCCACCTAAATATCTAACCTACTCTCCCCTCTCTACCCTAGGATTCACTGCTTCTCTCTTTCCACCCTAGTCCCAACTGCCTATCACAACTCTAGGCCTCATAGTTTATATCCCTAACCCTCAACCCTATGACATATCTTGTAAGCCCTATGTCTCTTGACATTTCTCAACCTACTTTTTTTACCCATTTCCCCTAACACACATTTAACCATACCTTAAATATTTTTCCCTAGAATCTGGGAGAGCTACATTGGCATGAGGCCCTCAAGTGGGATATATAAGTAACACTTAGTTGACATAGAGTCTTTTGAGACTAGCTCAGCCATTAAGCTAGTTGACTACTTCAATTAGGGATCCAAATTGACCTTTTCTTTTATTGTTGGGTTCTTCACAGTCACTGACATTGGCAAAAACCTATCAATATTGATACCATGTTGATCGATATTGGTGGACCCCATTGATGTTGGTGACTAGTTCAGCCCTAGGGCTGAATGATCCATCCCCTAAAATTTAATTTTAACCTAAAACTTACCCCCAAATACCTCCTAAATTACATTAAACCCATCCCACCCTATTTACTACCCCCCTCAACACCTTTTTTTACCCAAACTTTTAATTTAGGAAAACTAACTAATTCTAATTGACAATCAAATTTCAATGGATTTTATCTCATCTCTCCATCTCCTCTGGGTTGGCACAGTTGGCTCTTGTGGTGGTGTGCCTCTTGTTGGGTTCCCTCCTAGCTCTACCATATTAATCACTCTCAGAGCTCTTTTTCTCCCTAATCAAATGTTGCAAATGAGTTTGGTGGGCCATCAAACCCCTTTTTGTTGGGTTTGGTTGCCCATCGACATACTTGACCTAATCCATTGATGTTGGCACTATATCCTACTGATATCGATAACCTTGCCCTATTCCATTGATGTCATCGCTATTTACTACCAACATCAGTGATATCCCTGACATCGACACTATTATATTAGAATTTCCACCCACACCCATAGTCCTTTAGACTCCACCCATAATGTGGGGTAGTTTGGAGATCATGTATATCTCCCTGACCATGAATACCAACTTAGAGATCACATATATCTCCCTAACCATGATAACCACCCTTAGAGATCACTTAAATCTCCACCCATGATGACTTTTCTTAGAGACCACAAATATCTCCTTGTTCATTGACCCTTTTACACATACCTTACATTTCTTGTCTTGACCGCTTATGTTATTTTGCTATAGTTGGCTATTGTACACACATATATATTAGGTATTTTAGATGGTGACAAAGCTTGTTATATCACTTGTAACCTTTTTATGTTTCCCAGATCCACTTCCTACCTTAGATACCTAAGACACATAGACCATTAGAGCTACAACTTTGATTATTTTGACCTTATCAACTATCACTTACAATTTATGCTTTGGTTATTTCTATCTGAGTCCTCCTCAACCTTACCTATTATTGATTTTGTCAACTATTACTCATAGTAGTATATGCACATGTAGTGATACCAAGTTATCCTCCAATCACCCAATTCACTTCTTATCAAACTAGTACCCAATTTTGATTTCTCCTCCATTCATTCCCATTTTGAGGGGGGATAACTTATCCAATACCTAGAGCATCTAGCTCCTATTTTTGACTTACAACTTGTTAGTGTAAATTAGAAGACAAAAAGGGGAAAATGTAGACACCAAAATTACATCACACATGTGCATAACTCCCTATGTCAAAACCCCTCCCATTGAGGCCTTTATCAATAATAATAATTAACCTCCCTAACCCATGCTTTTAGCCCTCACATAATTAATTAATTTAAAATATTTAATTAAGTTAATTAAAAAACCTTTATGCCACCTTACCTGGCTACCTCGTCGTAGGACTAATTCTCACCTGATGAGTCGCCTCAAGACTTAGTCACTTTATCCTAACTACCCATGACTTATTCTCACCTCAAAAATAAATTCCTAACCAACTACATCCTTCTTAACCCTCTATTTCTATCATTTTGTAATGGGTACCACACTTGACATGAGAAACAAAAACAAATAGGCTAAATATAGTAATTTTCATACAGGCTTTTAGCATTAAATTTTTGACATCTTGGCTTACTTTTATCTAGTATAAGTCAATCTAGATCAAGAACCAAGCTCTTAAGAACCAACAGCACCCACTTGTTTTCCCTATTTGAGGCATGAATTTGGACTCCCTGATAGGAGCCATCCATCTGACACTTATCATTTAGTCACCTCTATAATTAAGTACATCACTTATTCTATAAGTCTTTAAGAAGTTATTTTATAATCACTTTATATCTACTATTCATTGCTTTACACATTCTTGATTGAACCCCCATGCAGGAGTTATTAAGCTTCCCCACTTGTTTCCCCTTATTTCAACACACCAAACCTCTGACTAGATCCACCCAAAAAATGCTCTATCTCTCTCTCTCACTCTCCCCAACCTTCCAAACCTGACCAAAACTATTTCTTAGACCTAGAAAAGCCTTCTACAAATTCCTAGGCAATTATTGCTGTCATCGACATTGGTAGGCTAACTGATATTGATCACATTTCCTCACCGACCTCAAAAAACTAATTGATATCGATCACTTCTTTACTTACCTTGATAGCCTAATTGATGTCAATAACTGTGGATTTCATAACCCTTTTAAGACCTGCCCAAACAACTTCTAAAATATAAACTGAATATACCACCTACACTTTGTTACTTTCTACTGCACTCAGGTTACAAATAATGATAACATTATCCCTCTTTTACTTTCTCTCTTTTCCTCTCTCTTGGTTATTTTTTACTCTTTTGTCTCTCAAAAGTGGACTTTCATCTCTAAGGATATTTGACACTTCCTGGAACAAGCGCATAGCTTGACAACCCACTTATATATCTACTAATAAACATTTTGTGGTAGTACTTTCTTACTTACAAGTAGTCCTCCCCAGCCAAAAAGGAGTGCTCACAATGTCTGGATATGGTGCACAAACCAATCCAGGTTCATTCTAATCACTTATCCCTATCCTTTTTCTTTGTTTTTTCCTGTAGACTTGAAATAGACAAATTTTAGCAAAATAGGGGCCAACACTTCCACCACTAACACTATAGTTAATCTAACATTCAATAAAATAATGTTTTTCAACTATCAAAAGGGAGAGAAAATTTGAGATAAAATAATGGAAAGAGAAAAAAGATAAACTTAAACCTAATTTCAAATTGCACTAATTTTTTTAATTATATACTAATTTCAAAGTTTATATAAAAATTTGTAACATATAAAATTATCTTAAAAATATATTTATATATTTAAACATATTAAACATTTAAACAATGTAAATTACTTAATAAAATATTTAAATATTTAAACATAAATAAAAATAAATAATAAACTCATATAGGTTTTGAATATAAAAATATTTACAAATTTTTATTATTTATTATAATTATTCTAATTAAAAAACTTTATGCATATTTTTTCATTAAATTGTCTAATACAAATTTGACTCCTTGATTTTTGGTACCCATAGAGTACCTTTGAGATAGTTTAAATCACCAATTCAAATACCTATGAGAGTAAGTTGCCTTTAATTACAAATTAATATTTGGAGATGAATTTGACTCCAAAATGGTAATTAAAATAAGTGATGTAAAATCATACCTAGTAACTCAAAGACCTAGACTTGGGAAAAGATTTTGTGAGTTTATCTAAATTATGGTTATGTGAGGGCATAAGAAGTCTACACCATACCAATCTATAAACATTAACTTTTCATTCATGACAACAAGTCGTGTGATATCTCAATGCAGAGTCAGGGTTAAACATTTTAGCCAAAAATACATTAAGTACTTTAACTTTGAAGCCTAATATTGGAGTCAAAAATACGTGGTCAAATTACATCCATGTAAAATCAATTGATTTTAAATAGGAAAATTAGTAAGCCAAGTAAATTTACTCCTCAAGAAAAAAATATTTCAATATAAGTATCACAAAAAAACTTCATTTATCAAGATTATATAGATTATATTACTGATGGAACACAAGATTTAATTATATCTCTTAAGAATCTTTTCAAGAGAATTTTGACCATTAACTAGTACATCCCAAGATGTATGCATCTTAAAATTCATTTGCTCTATTTAATGTCACTAATATTATTATTAGTCGACACTAATTCTACTTATCTAATAACTTTATCCCCTTTCATCTTGATAATTTATCAACCCTTCGTAAATATTTCTATAATGTCCCCCTTCATTATTTTCCATCTACTAATCTTATCCATCCCCACCAATCAATTAATTAATATCTTAAATCCCCATTATCTTATC
This sequence comes from Torreya grandis, assembly GCA_037957365.1. Taxonomy (NCBI): domain Eukaryota; kingdom Viridiplantae; phylum Streptophyta; class Pinopsida; order Cupressales; family Taxaceae; genus Torreya; species Torreya grandis. The sequence goes on from JARHVA010000379.1 coordinate 783,708, forward strand.
CTAATCCCCACTTATTTATTATTATGGAATTTTAAATTCCCATGACTAGCCTATTCCTAGGCTCTCTACACCCTTAGTCTCTAATCACCCACCTAATCCCTATCTAATCTACTACCTAATCCTTAAGAGAATTCTAAAATTCTCCAATAATCTAGAATCCTCTCTATTCTCACCACTCCTCTCTAGAAGCCTCTAAATCTAGAGGCTTCCAAGAATAATCCCCAACCTATATATTATAATTTATATATTATATTTGAATCCTTTTATAGATGTCTTTAGATCTTAAGATTTGTGTTTGAGACAAAAACTTGTAAATCAAGGTAAAAGAACCAGGGTGTGGCTTTTTCACAAACCTCATTACAAATGATTAAAACATTTGAGGAAAAAAATTCTCTCATTGAGAAGAACACCTAAAAGGCATCTAGATTATGTGTTTGATTCAAAATATGTCTTGCATAACCCTCTTGCATTGGAGGTATCATTTCATCCCTTACTACCACACTATGTGGCACTAAAATTTCTAACTTATGAGAAACAACTAGATGACCCTGAGCATGATCGAGAAATGAAAGTCCTTGCATCAAACATGCTAGTAAAGTTTGAAGCCACTACATTAGCCTCATCTAATATATGAAAATTTAATATTAAGCCATCTTATAATGTTATTAATCTAAATGAACCAAAATGTGATACCAATCAAATAGTGAACATGATAGTGCTACAATGAACTATATTACAAAATACATCTCATGAAAAAAGTACTAGATTCACAAAGACTTTGGTGCTTCTTATTACGAAGTTAGCTGAGTGTCAACTCATATTAGACTCTCCCTACTCCTGTACGTAACCCTCGAGCATATTTTGTCAATCCTTGACTTATACAAGTCTCAACAGATTACACTTGATGGGTCTCCTACCATGGGTTTTGGATCACATCCAAGGGATCATCAGAATTAGAAAATATTCAATAATCCACTACAAGACCATAGTACCATAAAAATTATAGAAATTCAAATATAAAAATAGAAGTAAAATTATCATCATAAAACTTTGGAACCGATGGTAATGATTTAGAAATAATTATTAGACTCTTGTATAATAAGTGGAGTTTCATCCACATTTTTTAAAGATGTAACATTATTAATTATTAGGAGAAACAAGTGGTGGTGGGTATAATAGTAGGCATACACATTGGAATAAATGGTATCTTTCGAACATATATGTCCACTTCAAATTTTTATCATATTTCTAAACTTGAAATTCTTTTTGGTCGCTTCTAATTTTTTTAGTGCCATTGTAACAAAAGTAATTTCTACATTGCAATCATCAAGACAAAAATTCATCACCCACAACTGTGCTCCTTATTTAATAAATACAGATTCCCCCTGATCAAAACCAAGGGAGTTAAAATTTTGACATAGAGATAATGTGCTAATAATTTAGAAATAATATAAGGCTCTTGCATAATATTAGTGAAGTTTCATCCACATTTTTTGAAGATGTAATATAAGCAAATTGTCTAATAGGTATTTGAATCCTTAGTTTTTAGTACCCCCTTCCGTAATACCTTTGAGATAATTTAATTCACCAATTCAAATACCTGTGAGGATGAGTCACCTTTCTTGAACTTACAAACTAATATTTGGACATGAATTTGATCCCAAAATGGTAATTAAATAAGTGAAACAAAATCATAGTACCTAATAACTCAAAGTAATCTTGGGAAAGGATTTTGTGTGCTTATCTAAGTTAATAATGGTTATGTGAGGGCATAACTACCAGTCTACCTTAGAACACTTACTATATATAGTATTTTTATATATAGACTTTTCATTTATAGATTGTATCTAAATGTAGATTTGTATAATTTAGAGGTTTTCATTCCAATAAAATAGTAGTAGAGTCATCATAATAAATTACACTGGATGTATTTCCTACCATGGATTTTGGATCACATCTATGGGATCATCAAAATTAGAAAATGTTCAATAATTCGCTACAAGACCATAGTACAATAAAAATTATAGAATTTCAAATATGGAAATATAAGTAAAATTATCATCATAAAACTTACTTTAGAACCGATGGTAATGATTTAGAAATAATTATTAGGCTCTTCAATGCATAATAAGTGGAGTTTCATCCACATTTTTTTGAATATGTAACATTATTAATTATTAGGAGAAACCGAAGTGGTGTTGGTATAATAGTAGGCATACATATTAGAATAGATGGTGTCTTTCAAACATATATGTCTACTTCAAATTTTTATCATATTTCTAAACCCAAAATTCTTCTTGGTTGCTTCTAATTTTTTAGCGCAATTATAACAAAAGTAATTTATCCATTGCAATCTTCAAGACAAAACTTGATCACCCACAACTATGCTCCTTATCTAGCAAATATAAATGCCCCCTGATCAAAACCAAGGGAGTTGTAATTTTGATGTAAAGATTGTGATAATGATTTATAAATAATAAGCTCTTGCATAATAAGTGAAGTTTCATCCATATTTTTTGAAGATGTAACATAATAAAATTATCTATTTGGGATTAGACTCAATTTTTAGCCCCCTAGTAGGAATGCCTTTGAGATATTTTAATTCACCAATTCAAATATTTGTGAGGGTGAGTTGCCTTTTTTGAATTTATAAACTAATATTTGGAGATTAATTTGACCCCAAAATGGTAATTAAAATAAGTGACAAAACTATACCTAGTAACTCAAATATCTCTTAGTAAAGGATTTTGGGTTGCTTATCTAAATTATGGTTATGTGAGGGCATATTAAACAACCTACCTCAGAACACTACTATATAGTATTACTATATATAGATTTTGAATCCATTTATAGATTGTATCTAAATGTAGATTTTTATAATTTAGGACATTTTATTCTAATAAAATATCAATAGACTCATCACAATAAATTACACATGGTGGGTTTCCTACCATGGGTTTTGGATCACATCTAGGGAATCCTTAGAATTAGAAAATATTCAATAATCCACTACAAGATCATAGTACAATAAAAATTATAGAAATTCAAATGTGAAAATAGAAGTAAAATTATCATTATAGAACTATATAATCGATGGTAATGATTTATAAATAATTATTAGGCTCTTCAATGCATAATAAGTGGAGTTTCATCCACATTTTTTGAATATGTAACATTATTAATCATTAAAAGAAATAAGTGGTGATGGTATAATAGTAGGCATACACATTGGAATAGATGGTGTCTTTCAAACATATATATCCACTTCAAATTTTTATCATATTTATAAACCCCAAAAAATTCTTGGTCGCTTCTAATTTGTTTAGCACTATTGTAACAAAAGTAATTTCTCCATTGCAATCACCAAGACAAAAGCTAATCACCCACAACTATGGTGCATCATATACAAAAAATACAGATACCCCCTGATCAAAACCGAGGGAGTTGGAATTTTGAAGTAGTGATTATGCTAAGAGGCTATCTCTTTACACAAAGAATGTAAGTTATTATAGACTAAATCATTGCATGGTGATTCAGATCCCAATAAGTTTACGTCCACAATTATTTTAAAGATGAACTTATTTTGACATCAATGTCATGGGTTTAGAATAAATAGTAGGTTTAATTGTCGATTTATACTCTTTCACTTCACATAACCTCTCTTTCCCCCATCCCCCCCACAAACAAATTATATTAGTTATTAAATAAATATAATTGACATATTATAATATATATCATTATATTTTTATATTAAACTAATTAATTATATATTAATATTATTTATAAATTATATATTTTAATATTAATCAATATTATTATATCATATAATATATGTTAATATAGGTTATAAATCAATATTATATATAATATATTTCAATACAATATTCTATATATTGTTAATAGTACAAAAATAATATTATATCTTTAATAAAATTAAATGAATTTTTATGTCTTTAACATAGTGTATAATGCCACATAACATGAAAATGGGATTTATCATTAAGGGATCAAAATATGATCACTGGTACAGATTTAAAATTCTTCAGCATTTCACCATGTGCACAAGAGATTATTTCAAAAAGTAAATATATCGAACATTAATAATGTTTGGTAGGCAATGGGTATTAAATTAAAATAATCATGTATTAACAAGGTTAAATCATGTATCCCTTCTCTATCATGAAAGGTGCATTTCTTTTAATGGACGTAAATGATCCATGCATCATTATCAATTGGATATGTAGTGAAGTGATTTTAAAATCATCATTTATAGGGCCACATCACATCAATGTAAAATCAATTAAATTTAAATAGGAAATTGTAAGCCAAGCAACTTTACTCTTAAAAAAACATTTCAATACAAGAATCATAAAACCTTTATTTCAATACAAGAATCATAGAAACTTCATTTATCAAGATTATAGATGTAATATATCTATTTATTGTTAATGATATGGAAATACTATTAAATTTTTAACAAAATTGAATGATTTTTTATGCCTTTAACATATTGTATAATGACATGTAACATCAAAAATTGGGTAAATGAGATCACAAGTGTGGAATTAAACAATTGTAGTGCTTCACCATGTACACAGCAGATGAGGTAGATTACTTCAAAGAATAAATCTATCAAACATTATTATGTTTGGGAGGAATTAAATTAAAAGTTTTAGTCACATATCATGAAGTTGAAATCATGTCACAAACATTAAATTTGATGTTGTAGATGACACTTGGCAGTAAAGAAGATGTACAATTAGTTACTTTCAAGTAATGTGAATTATTAATTTTTTGTAGCCCTTCAAACCTGGTTATAAAAAGTCTATGAATTGTTAGATTAGATACAAATTATACAAAAAAATTGAGTCTATTATACTTTACAAAATGACCATCAAATTTAATGTTTGTGATATATATATATATATATATATATATATATATATATATATATATATAATTGAATTAAATTATCATCAATGATATATAATTAAATTAGATATATTGAATTAGAGACATCATTAAATTAAATTAGATATGTACATAATGACATATACTTAAATTAGATATATATAATTTAATGATATAGAATCTTATATATCTAATTTAATTATATATATATATATATATATATATGTATATATATATATATATATATATATATGCATATATCTAAACATTAATATATATCATTAAATATATGTGTATATATATGTATATATATATATATAATGATATATATTAATGTTTAGATATCTAATTTAATGATATATTAAATTAGATATATATTAAATTTATATATGTATATATGCATCTTAATATATTAATTAATTAAATATAGTTAAATTATATAGATATATTAAATTAGATATATATATTATATTATATATATATATAATTTAATGATATATATCTAATTCAATAGATACATACATGTCATGATATGTGTGTGTGTGTGTGTGTGTGTGTGTGTGTGTGTGTGTGTGTGTGTGTGTAACTCTAATTTAATGATATATATCTAATTCAATACACACACACACACACACACATTTAACTGAGTAATATTATATATAAATTATATATTTAATGTTAAATATATTATACTGAAATATATAATAATAATTTGATTTATAAAATATAATAATAATATATTATTTAATATATATTTTTAAAATAAATATTATATATTTTAATATAATATATATATATCGTTTTAATATATTAAATATATCACTCATCTTCAATTTGACTTGACTACTCTCGAGGTGTATTTACGTTCAGAAATAGGCGAGAGTCTCCAATGAATTTGAAATTTAAATTTACTTTATAAAATAGGGTCTGTATAATTTTCACATATTTTAAAGAGGAACAAAAAACTGTCTAACATGTCTAACTATATATTTACTATTCCTACATATTCTTAGTTTTTTCTGAACATACACTATAGAGCATTGATAGATCAGAATAGATCAGGTTGTAGAGTGTCCAAAGCATTGACCATATTTGTTATTGCCATTTTTGTAGATCCTTGTTTTCAGGTATTTAATCTTAATAGTGTTCAATATATTTTTTTACTCTATCTAAAATATGCAAAAATCTTTATTTTCAAGTATTTAATCTTAATAGTGTTCAATATGTTTTTTTACTCTATCTAAAATATGTGATTTATTTGTGTTGACTTGGCCCTTTTATTCATTATTTAGCATCTTAATATGTTATGAAATCTCTAAGATTTGGATAGTCTACCTGGATTAATGTAATATTTTTTGCCCTGCTAAAGTGTGCCTAGCTATGATGTCATCAAGATTTCTACTGTAGGAGCGTACACATGACTATTGTCTTGGAAAATAGGGTATTCAAATTGTAACACTAAAATTTTATAAAATAATACAAGAAATATAATTCCAAATACTCTACTTGTATATACTTCAATCAATTTTTAATAAAAAATAGTACAAATTTTAAGAATGTGTGTCGAGCTCAGAGAGGTCCTAGGTTGGCCGAGGTAGCAATGAGCCCTATTGTAAATCCTATTGAAAAAAGGTCAAAGGAGTCAAGTGGGTGTATGAAAAAAATGGGAAGACTCTACCAATTGTAATTCAATATGGGTAGACTCCTTGTTTAGTTTAAATTCTATGAAAAATAGTCACACAATAATTACTTTGCACCTTTTTTGATCATCTTCATCATATAGTGAAAAATAACCAATTGCGTAGATTTAGGCAATAAACAATGTAGTTCAAATGTCCTTCCTTTTAAATGAATGAGCATGAATAGCTACTCAAAATTCATCTCAGTTGTGCATAAAATGGTGACCCATTACAATCCAAATAAATGTTAGTCCCATCCATGATAATAGAAAACATAAGATAATATAATAGGTAGTCTCCCATAGATTTATGCTATGGCATTTACCAGAACAATTGACTGTACCCCCACCTATAATTAGGATTTGAAATTTTGGAGCTGGGTAAATGAAATGGTGTAATTGAGTATCCAACTTAATGTTAATGAATTTGTGTGTACTCCAAGAGTAAATAAATATAGTCAACTTCTATTTCTTGAGAAAATTGACCACCTTAATATTTGGAGGAGTACTAATACCTAAAAGTTCATGATAGGAAATAGTAGGTTGAGAATATTCAGATTCATCCTCAAGTCCTTCTAGACTATTGATGTGTGGCTATGTCAAGGATGTAATGTGAATAAAAAAATAACATTTCTCATATTATAGGGACAACGGGAATATGGTAATGACACCTTGGGGCCTCACTCAATTTTGCTAGAGAGATTATGTGGTTACAACTTACCACCTTCTAGTTTACAACCAAACCCTGTTATAGGGACAATAAGAATATGGTATTGACATAATCTACCTAAACTTGTTATGATGTAAATTACTTTATATTTTCCAATATAAGCCCAAACTCTTAAACAAACAAATGGATATACACAATGAGGATTAATCTAAAGTGATTCATGTTAAAAAAAGTTTGAAGGGAGGGAGTAAGGTAGGGTAGAAAATAAATTTACTTTGCAACAACAAAGACCAATATATCTCCTTTTATTTATGTTAGAAACCCAAAAATCACCTATTTGAAATCAGACTACTTAGATATGATCCATATATGGATATTGAAATTATCTAAGACTATGGGATGTTTGTATCTAGACTAGACCTCTAATTGTGAGGCTAGCTCCTCTGAATATCTAAATTTAGGATTAATTAGTAAACCTATTAGATTTTGGGATGAAAAGAGTAAGGAAGAAACTAAAATAATTCTTCAAACATAAGAAGATCTTATGAGCTTTGAAAATATGCAAGACCTTATTGCTTCAATGTCTTAACTGTCAACATATTTTTTGAGTCCCTTTAGTAGTTGTAGGTGAAGATTTCATGGAATTAAATATTCAATTGAGTTTGGGTCCTTGAGGTCTTCTCCAAAGTCCACAACTTAATGTGTGTTATTACCAAATTAGCTTGCAGAAAAGAAATTATTAGCCATCAAAAATCATAGAACACACACAAGAGAACACTACATAAAAACTCTCAAATTATTTGGCTCCTTGTATTAATTCTAGTAAAAAATATTTTTTGGTTTAAAATGAGGGGTAAATGTTTGAGGTTTGTCAATGATGTCTCCAAGGTGACCAAGGATGTTGATGAGGTGTCATGTGTGCTAGAATGACAATGAAAAAGTGTGCTTCAATGAGCCTCAATATTCCTGCATAGTTTTTCAGTGTTTGACTAAGGGAGGTATTTGATGGATGATATTATTGGTATAGACATGTTTTAGAGACCCTATGGGGTGTCAAGGGTGCTTAAAATGAGTATGAAAGTGAGTGGACTTCATGTGGTTGATCATTGTTTTTATCTCGACATTTTGGTCTAGTGGCATAAAATCTAAGTAGGCAGTTTACTGATGTCACCATTTTTATGTATGGATGAGTTTGGGGGAGTTGGTCATATGGTTGTCATCACATTAGTCCCTAGTTTGAATTTGAATATTTAAATTTACAAAGAGAAATATGAGTGCTATGTATTTCATCCATAACTTTTGATCTAGGAAGAATTTCTTGATGGAGTAAAAAACAAAGTTGTAGAGGACTCCATGGCATTTCTAATGAAACCTAGTTAAATGATCTAACTTTTTGTAAATTCAAATATATTGAGATTCTAAGTTGATTATGTATTCAAATGTATTTTACAAGTTACCCAAGAAGGATATTTGAGCTCATTTTTATGTTGTTTAAATGTTTCATGATGAATTAGCTATTCAAAGGTGATATAGACTCCATGAGGATGATCTATGTGGAATTTGGAGGTGGGACCAATCCATATTCAGTATGAACAAAGATTAAAAATTTGAATATGTATTCATTCATAGTGTTCATGTATACAATGTCTTTGTGGAGTTGATTGAGCATACACAGAGGTGAGCAATGGTGACTATGATCATTTGATGTCAAAATAGTGCTATTTTAGGTTGAGGATGAGCAAAGAGTTCTAGGTTCATCCAAAAGGATGGTTTGAATGCCTTGTGTGTGAGAAAATAATTGATGATGTCTGAGTGAGCTTAGTGGTTGATCTAAGAGGTAGATCAGTGTGCGGACTGTATATATAACCATTTGGTCATGTTGTTGATATACTGATAGAGTTATTGTTGAGGATTGAAGAGTGATCTAAAAGGTGGCTTTGGATGCATTGAGTGTGTAGATTTTAGGAGTGGGGTTAGTTGGGATATGTAATGTGTTTTGATTGATATTTTTGTATTGGTTTAAGTATGAAAAGTGCTTTGGCCAATAGGGTGTGTTGGGTGATAGAGTTATTGCTGAAGGTGAAGAGTGATAATCATAGTTCTATAATTAGGTGTTGAAGACATCATTTCAAAGTTGGATTTTTTCATATGTGTTGTTTTGGTTGATCAACATCTAAGGCGGTTGTTGCCTCCTTGCAAGGTAAAACTTTCTAAAAGTCTAGTTATTGTGGTTGCTCAACTAGACAAGTGTAGTAGCACCTTATGGGATTGTAGTCTCACTAAATAAGGGATGATAGTTTATTAATTAGTTACATCTGATCTAAATTGGTTTTTGTTATTATAGGATAGTAATCCAATTGTAGGTTCTAGTGGGTTTTATTCCCCAAAAAGGTTTCCCATGTATAACTAACTTTATATGTTTGATCTTGCATTGTCTCTCTTATTTATTGCTATGAATGATGTGTATGTTTCATGAATGATTGTGTTAATTAATTAAGAGTTTTAAATAGTTTGTAAATTGAATTTTGATTATCTGAGCTCACTGATTCACCACCCCCTCTCAATGATTATACCTCTAACAATTGGTATTAGAGTAGGTTCTTTAGAGGAAGCTTAACATCTTAAAGGAGATTCTGAATAGATACAAAGATGGATAAAGAGTTGAAAAATGATAATCAATAGTGGAAGGGTGTTATCAAGTCACTTGAAGATAAAATATGTATTTTAATGAAAGATTCCAAAAATGATGAGAAAGTTATCAATGATCTCAAGGTTCAGCTAGAAGATGCCAAGACATATTTTTTTTCAAAATAAAAGGACATCATGTTTGATAAATAAACTTGCCACATGACATATTTATATTTTTGGTGAGTTCTTAGGTGGGACCCTCTAATTTTTTTTGGTTATGAGAGTGCCATGAATCATTCTCATAGGCAATCAAATTTGGCATCAAGGTTCTTGCCAAATAAAAAGGTACCATAGTTATATCAAATCCCTTGCAAGGACCTTTTCAATCAAAATGGAAGGCATTCCAAGTCACTTCAACGTATCTCCTATGAGATACCTTGAAATAAAATTCCAATTATGTGCATGTTCAAGGTATCTCCTAGGAGATATCTTGAAAGAAAATTTCAATAGTATGCATCAAGGTTCTTGCCAAATAAAATGTTGTCATGGTTATATCAAATCCTTTGAAAGGACATTTGAAATCAACATGGAAGCTATTCCAAGTACCTTCAAGTTATATCCTATGAGATACCTTGAAATAAAATTCCAATCATGTGCATGTTCAAGGTATCTCCTATGAGATCCTTGAAAGAAAATTTCAATCATGTGAATCAGGGTTCTTGTCAAATAAAAAGTGTCATAGTTATATAAAATCCCTTGCAAGGACCTTTGAAATAAACACATAAGTTATTCTAAATCCATTCGAGGTATATCCTTAGAGATACCTTGAAATAAAATTCAAATCGTGTGCATGTTCAAGGAATCTCCTAGGAGACATATCGAAAGAAAATTCCAGTAGTGTGCATTAGAGTTCTTTCCAAATAAAAAATTGACATTTTTATATCAAATCCTTTATAAAGAAATTTAAAATCAACATGGAAGGTATTCCAAGGCCCTTCAAGGTATCTCCTATGAGATACCTCAAAATAAAATTCCAATTGTTTGCATGTTTAAGGTATCTTCAAGGAGATACCTCGAAAGAAAATTCAAATCATGTGCATCAAGGTTCTTATCAAATAAAAAGGTGTCATGGTTATATCAAATCTCTTACAAGGACATTTGCAATCAAAATGGAAGGTATATCGATTCCCTTCTAGGTATCTCCTAGGAGATACCTTGAAATAAAATTCCATTTGTGTGCATGTTCAAGGTATCTCCTAGAAGATATCTCAAAAGAAAATTCCAATAGTGTGCATCAGAATTCTTGCCAAATAAAAAGTTGTCATGGTTATATCAAATATTTTACAAGGACCTTTTCAATCAACATGTAAGGTATTCCAAGGCCCTTTATTATTTACCCTAGGAGATACCTTCAAAGAAAATTCCAATCATGTGCATATTCAAGCCATCTCCTATGAGACACCTCGAAAGAAAATTCCAATCATGTGCATCAAGGTTCTTTCCAAATAAAAAGGTGCCACGGTTATATCAAATCCTTTGAAAGGACATTTTAAATCAGTGTGTAAGGTAATCCAAGGACCTTCGAGGGAGATACCTTAAAAGAAAATTCCAAATCATTTTCATGTTCAAGGTATCTCCTAAGAGATATCTCAAAAGAAAATTCCAATAGTATGCATTAGGGTTCTTTCCAAATAAAAAGTTATCATGGTTATATCAAATCATTTACAAGGACCTTTTCAAGAAATATGTAAGGTATTCTAATTCCCTTCGAGGTTTCTCTTAGGAGATACCTTTAAATAAAATTCCAATCATGTGCATTAGGTTCTTTCTAAATAAAAAGGTGTCATGGTTATATCAAATCCTTTTCAAGGACCTTTGCAATTAACATGGAAGGTATTCTAGGGCCTTTATAGTTATTTCCTAAGAGATGTCTTTGAAAGAACCCAAGTATGTTCATTTCCAAATAAAATTCCTTTGAACCTGCAATATAAAAACACAAGCAACAATTTATTGCAACATTGTAAGGAGTAAAACCATGATCATCTAAAAACATGTTCATTAAACTAAATGAGAGTTTGGAACAAAGTATAACTAAAATAGGTATGGATGATCTCTAAATTAGAGAACATCACTTGGTAGTGAGTGAGATTGATTCTTACATATAATAGAAAATATTAAAGTTAGGGCTTAAACCAAGTGACATAGATTAAAGTTTTCAACATGATAAAATGACCATGGCACAAAAAAATTGGATAAATCAATGTCTTAGGGAAATTGTCTCAGATGAATTATTTCTTAGGACAAAGCGATGATGACAAAAATCCTAAAGGGCCTATGGAAAAAATATCGAAAAACACTTTAAAAAGGTCTGAAGGGTACTTTCAAAAGGTCTGGAGGGCACTTTCAAAAGGTTCGAAGGGAACTTATCATCAAGGAAAGGGCCTATGATAAAAGTCATGAATTTTAAGTTTGGAGGGCAAAAAACAATTCTAAAAACATCGAAGGGTAATCACAGAGGGAAAAGGACCATCTCAAAAAGGCCAAAAGTCATTTTTGTAGGGAAATTGTCCTTGCCAAAACTTTTGAAGGGTAATTTACACAAAGCTTGAAGAGTATGTGCCCTTGGGGTCATTATTTCGGTAAAATTGCATTGGAAAAATTATCACAGGGAATTGTTTTAGGGATTTTGTGTAGGATAAAATGTCCAATGATAAAATTTTGAAGGGTCATTTCAAAAGGGCAAAGTGCGTAGGACAAAATTCCAAAGGGCCTTTCGGGTAATTTCAATAAGCTTGAAGAGTACTTTTGGAAAAATTACTACGGGAAAAATGTATCAATCAGTTTGTTATGGGAAAGATGTTGTGGCAAAATAATTCATGAATTTAATAAGTACCAAAGGAATTATTGATCAAAATCCTAAAAAAGATAAGTCCAAAATATAAAACCCAATAGTAGAAAGGATGAAGGGGGATCTTAGACATAAAAATGACCAAACATGGATCTTTAGACTAAGGTTTGGTCATGTTAATAAACACAACTAAGCCTTAGCATAAAATTTAAACTAAGTCTATGGCATATTTATATTTGGTTCCATGTAAAATCTAAATAAAGGCTCCTGCCAAATTTGAATTTGTGCCTACACAAAATTAGTTGAAGGTTCTTTGGTTTATTTCATTTTATTTACTTTACATTTGTAGATGTGTTTATGCTATCTACCTATAGGGGTGAAATGCTAATTAAGTTTGGGTTCTTATTTGTTATTTGATGTGCCCCTTAATATCCTAAACTACTTTGTCTAAGGCATCCAATAGTGCCTTTCATGTAAAAAAAAATTGTACTCCTTCTGTGCAGGATAAATCCACTCTTGTCTCTATTTGAAATGTATCTCTTAGGAGATACCTTGAAGGAGAAATCCAATATTGTTTGCACAAGTCATTTAGAACATATGTTCACAAAAAATGTTCGATGCGAAAAATCCAAACAGAAAATTTTGAAGACCCAAAGTCCCGAATAATAATTCCAAAGTCAAAAATCCATCAGACAAAATATTCAAGCAAAAATTCCAAAAGCTACACATAGAAAACTACACCAATGAAAACACTAGTACACATCTAGAAATATGAATCAACTTGAACTCAACTATCTTAATCAACATGTTTACCAATATTTCAATAGTTGTTGCACATCTATAGATTAGCATATTGATCAAAAGAACAAAGAATCTATTTGCAACTACTACACAAGAAAAATTATTGAAACACACAACCATGTAAATAACAACTAATTTCACAAAAAATGGAAATAAATACTCAAACACTTTAGTGACAATCAAAATTGATGTTTTTATTGTATTAAAAGATCTCTAACAAAAATATAAGTTGTGTTACAACTGTATATATAGACTTGGGGAAGGGGCCACCTTGTCCTCCAAGTTCATGTAAAGTGATTACATGAAGTAGTTAGAACATGTAGTTATACTATGGTCTAAAAATGTATAAGGGACAACCTATAGTTATCAATTAAATAAATTGAATTTTTAAAAATTGCAAAGTGTGCATGTGTACACAATATAAATTCAATTTTATAATAAAAAAGATCAAACTATAAATATATTTGTCATTACAAAATCGTACATGCATAAAATCTTAGCCTCAAGGATATATCATATGAAATATTGTATGTACTTTGGTTGGAATTTAAGTTGAGGTGGTATACACATAATTTATGGATGTCAAAGCCTTTCCAACTTGTTTTTTCTTAGCCTCATTATCTTGATATAATTTATGTGTTGTGGCATGCTGCTATCGAATAATATTCAAATCTAGCAGTGGTGGTTGATGAATCTGACTGGCCTGGGTGAGAAGTCTTACATGTTCTCCCTTTGTCAATTGAAATATATTATTGAATATCTTGACTTCAGTGACATTTTTCCTTGTAGCACATAAATCTACCTGTATCTTCTCCAATGTTAAGTCCCAGAGACTTAATTTTAAGTTATATGTCACTTCTTTTACAAGCTGATCAAAATTAATCCTATTGATCAATTTTCCTATGGATTATTTTACCTTGGATAACTTAAAATAATGTAATATCTAGAGTTGCACCTTATGACCTTGGTACTTAGGGATCAAGGTCCTAACTTACTACAACCATTCTTTGACCTCCTCATGCCTTATGATTACCAAATTTAAGGCATTAGATGCCACCAGTGTCATCATTAAATTTAGATGACTATATAACTTATTTCTTGTATATGTCACAAGAATTTTCAATTTGTCACTATCATCTATTAAATTATTGTACAATTTATTGGTGTTATTCACATGGGTGGTCATTTTTGCCTGCATAAAATCCATTGCTTCCAATTAATTATAGCATATGGAGGCTACCTCTTGGAAATCTATTTCTATACCTATAGGAATGTTTATTATTTTCTCCTACTCATTTAATTTCTCAACTTGGGCCTCTAGCTCCTATTGAGCCATCCCTATGCCCTCATGGATAGCAACAATGACATCCTTATGATCCTAGGCTAGGTCTACTAGATTTTTAACGTACAAGGACTCTCCTAGTTATTTATTCTAATTATTAATGAGGGAAACACTTCATGCCTTTCTTCAAGGATGATTTTAGTACCTTTATCATCCTCCACCTTCATTTTTCTCATCCTCTATAAATTTTTGGATGGTGGATCGAATATAATGGACACAGAGAGAAGCTGGGTGATCTCAAAGCTAGGCATTTGAGATGCCTTGCTTTTTAAATCCATTACCCATGGAGGGATGTCTAATTGTGATGCATCATAAGTTGTAACCACAACCTATGCCTCAGTCTCCTCTTGAGCTAGTTTTTTTCTTTTGGGCCTTGATAAAGACATCGAGTAGGGAAGGCTAGATGATTTTGGACTAATCCACTCATCCAAATTGAGGGAGTGCATGAACTATAATTAATTATGGATTGGCCTTCCTTCCCCTGATCGAAATTGTCAAGGTGGTATCATGGGATGAGGTGGTGGAAGGGATGGGAATAAAAATCTATGTGGATTGGACATGAAGTTGTGAGGTGGCTAATGTAGTCTGCACCTTCCTAAACACCTTTTTTTTAAGTCTTTAATAGTGGAAGTGCTAGTATGGATATAGGGGATTGGCATGGTGAATGGGATGGAGGTGGTAATGGAAATTGGGAGTCGATCAATTTAATTGGTAGTAATGAAGGTGGATGTAGGTAATTCCACCCTGGGTGATCCCAACACATAAAAAATTGAAACATAGACAAAAATGGCTACAAAAGATAAAGGAAAACTTATAAAAGGCTGAGTGTCTGGAGAAGTTGGTGTTATGGGACCATTTTGGAGGTTCATGGCCTTAGTTTCTTACAACTCTACTTCCTCATTAGAATCATTCTCAATGTCCTTGATTATAACCCTCTTTTCCTATTATAATGCAATAGGCAAGCCTTGTGATGTTTGTAGTGTAGGACTGCCTGTAGGATTCCTTAGCTTCCTCATATAAACTAGTGGGGTTTTTAGTTGTATGGAGGGGCCTTGTGATGTTGATGATACTAATTTTGATGTTTCTATCTAAATATATGATGAAATTTTTACATTGTATCATATTCGTAGATACTTGAATGGTTCTCATAGTCAGTTATTCTTGTGTTTTCTGTTCCTCATCAGAATCCAAACTTATGGGATTCGATACCTGTGCTCCCCTACTAGTTCTTGGTTCAAGAAACCTAGGATCTCTCTTCATGGCTTTAAGATTCAATTTCAAAGGGAGTATTTCTAAGTAATAAGCTACTTTGTCTTTGTATTTCTCCTAGGACTGTCCTCTCTAAAATTCAGAATGTTCCCATTTCTTGTATAGAACCTTCATGTTGTCTAATTCTCTAGCAGTGATTATGGGGTGATCTTAGATCATTCACAAATGATCTTCCTTCATTTCAATGAACCTATCTCTCTCCAAAACATCCTCATCAAAAATTTTATTAAGAAATAAATAATCATATGCATAGGGAACATGGTTGTAAGGGATGTTGAATCCCTGTATGTGCTTTTGAATCATCCCATGTGGATCCCAATCTCTGTGTGGAATCATGGGTAAAGGATAACTATTTTTATTTTTTCCCACTTCTAAAAAATGCTTCCTCATGGTATAAACCATTCTAAAAATTGGTACAAAGTATCCAAAATACAAGGCTTTCCTTTGCTTTGATAGGTCCTCTTCAATACTCCACCATAGTTGAAAGTTGATTTCTTGTTTAGCTAGCTTGTCTAGTACAAACTTTGAAAGAGATAAAGGATTAACTTTGTTCCACCAAATCATGATTACTATAAAATTTGGGTAGAGGAAATAATCCCCTTTTCTTGCTAATTTCTTTACAATATTTGTCTCAATCTTGGGCTTGGGCAAGCCATGAATGGCTTACCAAACTTATGGATAGACATCTTCAGATATCCTAACCATATGCTTGGTATAAGCATATATATGCAAAAAATTATAATGATCACATATGTTTTTCTTTTCACAATCTATGGATGGAGTCCAAATTTCTCCAAGGTCTCTGTAATAGGTTCCCATGATTGCATCAAGTAAATAGGACATCATATACAATTTTCCTGAAGCCATGGATCAATTGTCCTTGTTGATTATGTACTCTCTAAGGTGGAAGTTGATTATCTCACCTAGGGCATACGTAGCATCTTGGGTGAGCATTTCACCCAATCTAAATTGAAAAAATGAATACTTGACATACCATAGAGTTGATTGAGGAGTGCCATGCTAATGCGTATGCCCATTTTGAATTTGTTAATAGGAACCATTCCCTTCAGTTTATTCCCCTTTCATGTAATGGTTTGGTCTGGGAGCAACCATGTAGAGAGTGACATCTCGATTGATATTTTTGCACTAAATTATACTAGTGTATGTTTATCAAAATAAGCATCAAGTATTCATGCATATAAATACATTTAGAATTTGAGGCTTGAGATGCATGCAAAAACTGTGTTATTTTTGGAGTGATGAAGGAAAGCATCTTATGATATCCTTCCTAAGAAAAACAAATCTTGTAGAAGGTCAATGCATGACATCACCTATGGTTTAGCCGTAGAAAAATGCAACCTTTGGCATTTAAAATTTAGTAGTTCTTTGATGAATTGTCTATATATGAGTGTCATATCATCTCTTAATGAAAATACATCCACCAAATCAATGATGTCCCATAATTTTGACTAGTTCTTTTACCTATCCTTAAATATGGTGGTGTCAAACACTGTGTCCATGAACTCTATAGAATCTTTTATTAAATAAGGGGTGGTGGATTTTCTTGTCTAAATGTCTTAGATGAATATGCCATTATAATGTATACACCATGTGTTGCTTGCAGTGTTCTTTTATGTGCTATGTATGTTGTGCAATCCATTCGGCTCTAACTTCGTTAATGTTTTACTCACAAGTATCTTTATAGATGGTAGCTATGGATATTTGATACATAGGATGTTAGGAAACTTTGGATGCAAGTTTTTTTGAAAGCAATAAAAATTTTGGTGAAGGGTCATTTTTTAGAAAGGTATCCCAATACAAAAATCTTGAAGACCTAATTCTCTTTGACATTTTGTCCACAATAAAAAAACATGAAGGCTAATCTCTCAAACATTTTTTTAGTAACAAATGGCCGAAATAATAGCCCATAAACAAAAGTCCCAAAGATAAATACAAATTTCTTTTGAGGAAAGTGGTTGAAACAAAAACCCTAATGAAATAGTTTTTGAGAAAAAAATGCCTGATAAATGTGATCATCATGGCATTTTTTTTGAAATTGGGTGCCCATAAATTCTAAAGGTGACACACATGCTTGAGGAGTGTCTCATAAGATATTTATGGTGATCCTTATGGGGGATCATATAATATGGAGTGTTTGGACATTAATTGCAAGGGGAGTCGGGTAGATAATTGTCTATCAGTAGATGTTTAAAGTTAAGGAGGGCCAAGGTGTGGACACCTGGCATGGAATGAAAGAAACTTATGCCAAAAACACTTTTTCTTTTTGGAAACAACAACAATGAAAAGGGAAACAAACAACAAAGAAAGGGAAACACACAAACAAAAGGGAAACTAGCTATGTATCCCTAACAATATACAATGAAGGGCATTATAGTACCTTCATGGCTACCATGAAGGTATCTCCTAATAGATACCTTTATTCATAAAAGAACCATTGAAGGTATTAAAATTCCCTACAAAGTATCTTGTAAGAGATATCTTGAAAGACAATTCCAATTATGTGCATTTTGAAGGTAGATACTAGGATACCCATTGAAATTACTACAAATGCATGTTTTAAAGTCTCTCCAATGAGATTCCTTATACCTTAAAAATATGAATTAGGGTACACTCGAAGGTAATACAAATACCTTCAAGGTATCTCCTCAAAGATACCTTGAAATAAAATTCTAATTATGTGCATGTTGAAAGAATGTTGGCATATTTTCTTGGAAATTATCCAGAACATGTTAATTATAGGTACAACTTGCACAACATGAAGCAAAAAAGAATCATAATAGCATGAGTGAATTTACAAAATATTTAAGTTTATACACTTCAAAAAATATAAATATAAACTAACATGGCTTTAAGAATTGTAGATCATAAACAACATAATACAAGATAGAACAAGCTAAAACAAAACAAAGTAAAAAATGCACACTATGCATAAGTAAAAGAATATGAGGAAAACAATAACAAAGATAGTCTATTAATCTCTAGCACACATCAAAATAATATTACATTATATCAAATCACTATATATATATATTTTTACATAGATATATCTCTTCATATTACATCTTTTCATCATACAAAAATAAAAGAGTCATGGCATTCTTATATCTATCGCTTGGCTAACAAGGCTGAAGACATCAAAAAGATCATATAGATGATAAAATGATACCCTACACACATGTGTCCATAAATTATACACTTTAAATTTTATGAGTCCCTTACTCTACATCCAACACTTTCTCAAACTTAAACTATTGTTTCATCCTAAGATAAAATATGAGGCCCTACTCTACATCCAACACTTTCTTGGATAACTAGGTTGTGGCTGCCCAAACTATACCTTTATATCTAGTTTTCTCTTCTACAAAATTATTTGGAGCTCCTATAGTGGAATTAACTTAGGTTCATCTATGATATGTTAAATAGTTGGTTTAACCTATGAGAGTTATGCTTGAGGGTTTTCTAATTACTAATTACTTCCTGCACCATGGTAAGCAAAACACGTAGTGGAATATGAATGACCACCAATTTTTTCACATCTACTTCTTATACAATGATAAGGAAGTATTTGAAATTTGACATCTTAAGCTAAATATTTAACACAATATCATCTAACTATCTGTAGTCCTTTAATCTTGAATTGCCAGAAATGTTTTGTGCATTGTCTCATTCTGCCAAACTTGGAACTTCTTCATCATGATTCCTTGGCTTTTAAAAACTATTGAAATGTATCATTCAGTGTTCCCAAATAGCCATTTGATCATTCAATATAGTTTTGTTTTTATCCATCATTACGAACTTTGGTTTAGTAAAATCGAAGGATTTGTCAAGGTGATACCTCCAATCAACCATTCCTTGCATAATTTGCTTATCTTGTGAACAACAATATCCAAGACCTATACATATTCCTCTATAAGTTCGCATGTGCCTTATGTCTCATTAAAGATAGCTTGCCCTTAGGTGCACAGTTTATGTGTGGTCACCCAATCCTTTGTTAGCTGAGTCAGTAATGTAGTGAGTTGTTTGTCCTTGGACATTACTTGATCACCAAGAACTTGCATAACTAGAGCAGGATAAGAGGCATTGATGAGTTGCCTAGCCTTAGTAATTAAATTTTGTGCTTCCACTTTATCCTCATGTAGCTAAAAAATAATATGTTCCAAGTTTGAAGCCTTTTTCTCAATGTATTTTTAGAATGTATCTGCTCCTTCAATTTCTTTGGAAAATGGTAGCTATGAAACATCCAAAGACATCTCCATGGAAGTGGAATAAAAAATGATGGATCTCATTTAGATAGTGGTATCTGTAGATCCCTCTATTACATATAAATCATTTTTTTCCATATTAGATTGTGACTGCTCCAAAGATTTGAATTTGTTAACCATGGCAAGTGTATCCTTGCGTCTCATCATGCCCCTAGATTTCACTTGATGGGCACTACTTATTATGGTTAGATCTTCAAAAGATACCAACTATTCAAGTATAGTGGCTGAAGGCCTCACTTGATGATGACTACATTTTTTATGCATCAATGGCTATACTGGACTCCCTTCCTCTGGTAGATCTAAAAACAATGTAGATGATGAACTAGCTTCTAGATATTTTTAGAAAAATTTTGATGTAAGTTTGTGCTAAGCTTTTTTGTGACCTACAATATCCATAATAATAAAGGGATTGGGTTGCATAATTTCAACCAAATGGTCACTGCTTACCTTATTTTTCACTTAGCAAGTGTGCACTACTTTATAGAAAAAGAACTCCTCCTCCTTATCTTAGACATTTTGACTGATGTCTTCGATCATGCATTAAAGAACTTCCTATTCTTTAACCCATAACATTACGAGATCGATATCCTTGGCACATGTGGGTTGTCCAACCAAGACTTGATATTCCTTGATCTCTTTCTGGTTGGTGGTGGTGAGGCTCTCTATGCAAGTCCCTTTTGTTTGAATTTTTCTTGTTGTGGAGGAGCTGCAGATTTTTGGGTTGAGGCCTATGTTACATAGTTATATATGGTTATTTTTACTCTTAAAAACATTATTATGTGACTAATACTCTCTACCTCCATACTTTAGCTTAATTTTCAACCATTATGATGAAAAATGGCATTAGAGTTATAGTTGGTGTGGCTAACTCATGAACCTTGATTTGAATACTATTGTATAACTTGGTTACTAATGCATGTTACCCCAAATATTGCATGACATCCTATGGAATTTGAGGGTGTAACTTGATCAATGATAGAGACTCAAGCCACCATGTGTTAAACCACCCCAGTTGCTTATAATTTTTCCCTATCTTAGTCCAAGTGATGCCTATGAGGGAAATAGCAAGCCAAAAGTCCATAGTAACATTAACTTGGCCTAATAGGGACTTCTATTGGGTGAAACATAACAAAAAAAACTATAAACTGATATTGAAAATTTTGTGAGCTACCTGAAAGTGCCTTTTTGATATTAGTGGTAAGCTTGTATTCAATAAACTAGATCTAACTGAATTTCTTATTATTTTGTATCATGTGATACACAATGTCAATTAATCCTTTTATTGATTTCTTGGCCTAATTCATTGTTTGCCAAAACTTCTTTGTAATACACTACCAAAATGTGCATTACAACATCCTCAATGTAGTCAATTAGGGTTTCTCTACTCGCCCTAATGGGAAACTTCTCACAAACATATGGATGAATTGGTATTGAGGTGGACTTATATGACAATAAGGATTTTCAATAATTTGGGAGTCATGTGGCTCTCACCATGGTTTATGCATTGATCCAAATGATGATATCTATGGACAAATAAATATCCCCTTATTTGTATCTACTTAACAAGGTATGCATGACCTCATCTAGTTACCCAAATGTAGGTAACTTGATTAGCCTCTCTGCATTGGAACCTTGAAGCGGATGTTAAAGTGAAAGAGCTCCTAATTGTGCACCTAGTTGTGTTGATAGGGTGAAGATAGTATCTTTGACCATTTCCAAAAATTCAAAGGGATCCAATTCACTGGATCTAGTTTATTAAATACCTAGCCCAATCATCATTTTTATATTCTCCACATCTATGAGTGGGATCAACAAATTTCTCCTATCCATGAATAAACCTATAATTTGCATTGTTTTATTGCTTTGTTCTATTGAAATCTAGGTCTCATTTTTTTGCACAAGAGTATATCAAGAGCATATAGTAGAATACTCTTGTTTTCTAGAGTCTATAATGTTTTTACATTGTTTTTTCCCCTTCATTTTATGGCTTTTGGTATCTAATTTGCTCTTGCCAACCTCTTTAAATGCACTGAATACCTATGCACGAGTGTTCTTCCTCATATTTAATATTTTGGATTTGATGGTGATCTTTTTTGTTTCCCAAATCTTTAAATTACCCCATATCACAAGTTGGAATACATGTCATTAATCGTAACTCAATCTGCCTCAAACAAGATGCAATATTTCAAAATGCTATGTCATTAATTGTCTTGCATGATTGTTAGCAATATTTCTACCATACTTATCTTGTCAACATAACTATCTCATAAATTAATTTAAAAACTGTAACAAAAAATTATTGACGGGTAAGAGTTACCATCAAATTTAACCTATGCAAGTCCCCATGGTCCAACAATTGTATGTATCTTGTTGGGAGAGAATAAAGAATGTGACCATAAATTTGAAGCCAACACTTGGGTTCATCAAGGACTCACAATGACTAAGTGTATATGTGAGCATGACTACAAACTTGAAGTCTCAGTCCCTTCCATTGAAGACACATGTCATCACAATGCTCCTTAGGAAAGAAGAGAGTTCTTATTTAAAGAAAATGGGTGTCATTGGTCGAGGGAAGTGGGCCCCATTTTTAACAAGAATTCTAGAGGCATTTCAAAGGGAGATGTGTGTCACCATATTGCTTCTTACAAATCCCTAATATTTCATACATTAATTCCAATCTATCAGTCTTTGGGTAAATAAGATGGAGACACATTATCATAGAGAATCACTTGTCCAGTGAACTTGAAATATTTTTGAGTGTTGAAATGTCATGGGTTTGTGGGTGCAGGCCACATGTCCTTGACTATTGAAAATTGAATCTTTAAGATTAATGTCATGGGTACGCTTGAAGGTATTACAAGGCCTTCAAGGTATCACCTAGTACTGCCTTAAAACCTTTATGGTTACCCATATGCATGTTTGAAATGTATCTCTTAAGAAATACCTTCAAACTTTTGGGTCCACAACAGAGGTTCAAATCACATACAGGGTCCCAAAATATAAGAAGCTACTCATTTTCCATAATTTTGCTCAAAACCCCCATTGTTCAATATCATTATGTATTGTAATAAAATACATGGTTGAATATTGAATTAATTAGCTATTTTTCTCCACATACTTATTCTACTCTGATGCATATTTGAAATGTATCTCCTAGGTGATACCTTCAAATTAGGATGAAGCAAGAACTGAATTATGTAGTATATGATATTAAAAGCTATTATTTTTTTAGATTGACATAAACCGTGTCATTAAAAAAATGTTGTGCATTACCTTTTTAACATTTTTAGGTTTTAACATATCTCCATGCTTATGTTCTACAATAAATATAGCTTTATCTCCTACATACAGGTATAAATTAGACTGATTTTATAAATAACTTAATTAACAACTCTTCTCATGTCTTTTGCAAATGTCCAAGCTAAAAAATTATATTATTGACCAAATTTGACCTTGCAGGTCAAATTGGGACCCCTATAGGTAAAAAATAGATTTTTAAGTGTTTTAGGGGTCTAATATATATGTATTAAGATGCATTATAATCCATTTTGTGTTATTTCATGTTATATTAGCCTTGGACATTAGCCATTTTAGTCCATATATCATTTTGAGCCATTTTGAGGGTTAAAAAGGCGCATTTAATGACTTATACAGCCCCATGTGTTCTAATATGTCTTAATCAACTATTAGTAACTAAAAGTGGTAGTGTTTTAGAAGAAAGGGTAGTTTTTTTGGGAAAAGAGAAGAGTTTGGCACTTATACAACCCACAAGTCAAGGAATGTCTCTTCAACTTATTAAAGCTTATTTACACATTTTAAGTGTTTTATAAATTCCATTTTTTAGCCAAACCCATTTTTCTTCTTTACCCTTCTAGACACATAGAACCAGTTTCTAGGTTTGTACTTGGTATCGATAGCAAGGGAGGTTCCTAGTCAAATGCATTTAGGAGGTGAAAGTACACTCAGATATTTTAATTTTTATAATTTTTTTTGAAGAATGGTGTCATGTGATTTATGAACCAGCCTCATGAAGTTGACTATGTTTTTCTACTTGCTAATCTATGTACCTTACAGGTTTTGATCTTGTTTGGATGATTCTATACAATCCAATTTATTATATTAGTTACAAATGATTTTGACTCCCTTATCTCATATTATCCATGATTGGTTTCACATTTAGATTTGATTTAATGATCCAACTAATTCAGTTTGTAAGGAGAAGTGAAGGAATGGACTTGTAGTCATTTCTTCCAATTGATGGAGGTTTCTTTTGTGATATGGTTCCAAAAGGAAGTGAAGTGATGTATTATTTCTCATATATGTATTTTATTCATTATAAATTCCAAATCTAACTTCAATAACCACTTCAAGAGCCAATAAATTAATGCAAGTTATCAAATGACCACCTACAATAGTTGTATGGTCTATCACTTCTTGGGGAGACACAAAATGTGTGTTTGAGAATTCTATAAGGTTTATAATGTTTAAACATGATTTAAAACCATTTGGAAGAGTGTTGATAAGATTTAATGCTATTGTAACCTTAAGGATACCTTCTAAGAAGACTTGTGGTACTTTGGGATAATTTCCCAAAACTGTTAAAATAAAGGTCTAGGCCCTTTTTTGAGGTTCCTTATACAAAGTTGCATTAGTTTCTAGAGCTTCCAAGTACATTTTTTTTCAATATCCCATATATTTATATCAAATTTCAAAATAAGAGAGGTGTTTGAGTTGAGGAGAATGGTTTTCAAAAGCCCTCAAGTTGTTCTTTGAGCACTAAAATTCCATAGTGTTATATATAGCAGGATGAGTTGATAACAAGTTCTAGGCCTAATGAGTGGATTTGGTGCCTAAGACTAGGTTGGAATGTATTGTTTCACTAAATATTACATAATTTCCATGGAAAACATAAATGAGGTATATGGAAGATGGTTTGCACTCACTAAGGATGAGTTAGTCCGTACAAATGGCTTAAACACCATCACCTACAACCAACCTAGTGATCAGACTTGAGAAAGTGATCACATGGCATTATAAAAGAGGTTTCAAGGGGTATATGATGATTATAAATGTTCCATAAGGCCTTAAATTTCATATTATTGGTAAATTTCAAGTTGAAATGGCCTCCAAGGCTAGCCAATACCTATAGCCACACTGCCTCCTTCAAAACCTAACCCAAGTGTAGACACCAATATTATGTTGACCCCCCCTTGGTCCCCTTCTAACCACTTACACACTATTAATTTAAAATGAATTACTTATCTTAAATTAATGACCTCACCTAGACACCTCACCTTAGACACCTCACATGGACACCTTGCCTAAACACCTCGCCTTAAGACCATTTCTTACCCTATGAGTCACCTTGAGACTAGGTCATCCAAAGCATGACCTATTCTCACCCCATCCTAACCTCCTAACTAACTCTCGTGCATATTAAACCCATCTTTTGATCATTCTCCAATGGCAAATGTACTTGGCAGATGGAGAAATGGGCAAAGGGCTAAAAATAGCCCTTTTACCCATTCTCTAGCTACCGACCTCGATCAACTATCAGCCGACGTCGGTGGGATCACTGACATCAGTTACATGAGCTAGACTCTAACCTTGAGTTCCCCTAGCTTCTCGCAAATTGATGCGCACACTCTGAGACCAAGCATTAGAACTCAACTATCATCCTCCAGGCTATCAAAGTTCTGCACAAGTCATTCCAGAGATTAGATTGAAGCACTGTACAAGGACCTCAACATGAGCCACAATGGGAACAAGCATCTTGACACCTCTGGTTATTCAACTAAGAGAGCTAAGTATTCTATCTTATTTCAGTCTTTTAGAATATGTTGGTAATTGGTTTCCATTTGGTATTTCTACGGACTATTGAGAGACCTGACTTTCTTCCTAGAGAGGCTGAAAAGCCTTCCTCTTATTCTTATCCTCTTTTCACACCTACCCTCTACCTTTGCCTCTCCTCAGACCTTATACATCTCCCCACAACCCTTCACTAACCCTTAAACTCCTAGACTCCTCTGTCGACCACAGACATACCCTAAAACCCATCCAAGGCCCATTGCCCCTACCGACATCAGCAACATAACCAATGCCGACACTATATATCAATCGACCTCGACAGACTAAATGACATCGGTGACTATGATAGATTGATTGCAGAGAACAGGTACGCATTATCTATATTTCTCTTTCTTAGTCTTTCACCATTTCTTTGTATACAACACTCTTTTCATCAAATAGTGCACTGTCATCCCTTATGGAGCTTTACACTTCTGGGACCAAGCGTGCGGCTTGGCAGTCCACCATATCTTTCTCTAACATTCTCCTTGTTTGAGTTTCTTTCTTATCTATAAAATGTTTCCTCCATAGCCAAAGAGGAGCTCCCACAACGCTTGGATACGGTGCACAACTTAATCCGGGTAACGTATAAACCCCAAACTTTTAACTTTAGTTTCTTCTTTCTTCTGAAAATAAATAGCAAAAACTTAGATAAACATTCTGGCACGCTCGGTGGGACCCTGGAGTTTTCCTTGGGTTCTTTTTTCTAAAAATCAAATTTTCATATAGTTGCATTAGGAAAATATTCTCTTCTTACATCTTTCTTCTATCTCTTTATTTTGAAAAGAAACCATTAGCGGAAGTTAAAAAAAACATCTTTCTTTTTCTTCTTGTCACTTCTTGCCTGCATCTTAGAGTAGCGAAAAAATTCATACTCTTAACCTTTTCTCCAATTGTTTGCATTTGAACAAAATATTTCAATTTGGGTTAAAAACTATTGCATTTTATTCCTGCTTGAATGCATATTTATCTCACTTAGTAATTAAAAGCATTATGAATAAATCATAGTGCACAAATGTTACACAACCACATCATAATCACATCAAATTAAACATTTAAACTTACCTGAGACAAAGCCCGTCTAGGATTTCATCACCTAGCGGATACCTTACCCCACCTGGCGATCCTACTTGGACTTCACTACCAAGAGGAGGACCCACTCTGTTCTCTGGCAGAGTATAAACTATAGGCAAAGTATATATTGGCTAAGCGGCCTGGCTCGGCTCTGGGTTCATGAAGTGAATGGAGCAAGCCCCAGCACCAGGCCACGTACTAAACCTAACACAAATCTTTGAGTACCAAAACATAACCTAAAACCAGCCATACACTTCCTCTTTAGGACCTGTTCTAAAAGCCCAATTCCCAAACACATTCTTCTAAGGCATAAGCCACCACGACTCTAAAATTTATTCCTAGGAATCTAATGTTTTAGAGGTTGCTTTCCAAATCATCTTTTCTGATGTTTTTATCTGATTGTTTGAGCTGGTAAGGTCGCATTATTCTGAAGTCCAAAACCAACTCAGAATTTCTCCTTCTTCCAAAAACTATCAATTTTTTGTGTTTCTAGAATTACACAAAAATCAACATCAATTTTTCCACTGATGTCGACAACATATCTTCACTGACATCAGTTTTTCCACCGACATCAGCAACATATCTTCACCAACATCAGTTTTCCTACTGACGTCGGTCACTGTCAACAAATTTTCTTTCTAAAATAGCAAGCTTAAAAACCGACTTTTTTGCTATTAAACACAAATTTTGGTTTTCTAAAACTGAAACATACAGTTTTTGGAACCTGAATCCATTTTGCCTTGGATGGTTTTGACACGTAGTCAAGCTAAATCCCTTATTGAACACGCAAGTCAATAGCCACTCCCACCTTCGCCCTTCATACCAAGTCCTCTAATGGAGTATACTTCAGACACTGAGCATACTCCTATCCAACCTACCCCAAATCAACCTCCTATTGTTCTTGAGGGGGATCAAGACTTTGAGAGATTCCTTGACCTCAATGTCAAGGCTCTCCAACACTATCTCGCTAGAAGCCAAACACGAGATCCTTCAGGTAATCTTGTTTATGGGATGCCAAATTCCTTGGTTGAAACTGTTGGTCCTCAAAAATGTTCCTCATTTTTCAGACAACATATGACTATTTTGGTCCTGCATAACCAAAATTGTCTTCCCCCTTTTCAAATTTTGCTCCGAGCTTTCAAATTCTTCATTATTTGAGCTTTTTTAGTAAAGGGACTAGCAGGTTCAACGGGTTCAAACAAAAATCTTCATCGACAAACACCAGCAGCAAGTTTAACGTCTTTGGCAAGATTAAGCGCTTCATCGGGTCCAATTATTCAACGCCTGATTGATTCAATGCACTGGGTTCAAAAGCTCAAAGACTGCCTTAGTTATAGAGAGAAATGCACGCGATGGAAGGAGTTCATTGGAACATGCCATGTGTCATCATTCGAATCTCACTAAACATTGTTTTCATGAATTGGCGGATATTGCCATGTGTCCCTATTGAAGATCAGCAAAATCCTCCAAGTGTCAATACCATAGTCTCTTCCTCTTGCTTCTTATTTTTATAAAGATCATGGTGTGCCCAAAGACGAGTGACTAAGCGAAGCAGAAAGTGCCAAGTGTCTACATCCGTGCGACTAACAAGAGCATTCAGACCACGCCACGTGCCCCTTACAGAGATTAGTGGAGGCCAACAAGTGTCATCATTCACGTGATTACTAAAGTGAGTCCCAACTGCTTCCATAAGTATTTCTAGAGGGTTGTGGAAGCTGCCAAGTGTTGCGAGCTGAGACACAGTTTTAAATGAGGCTACATAGTGCGGAACCTATTGCGTATCCCGACCCAATGTAGAAAAAGCTGCCACGTGTCTACATCTGCATCACAGCAAAAAATGACCATAGCAAGTGAGAAAGACACGAGAGAGTTGCTGGGAAGAATGACGGGCCCACAAATGTCAAAATCATCTCAACAAAGTGTTCGTTGATTTTTCAGACTTAAAGCGTGAACCTGAATGCACTCATAGACTTAAAGGAGTGGAACATGTCATGTGTCACTACCAAAGAGTGCGGAAGCCACCACGTGTCCTCTTTCGCAAGACTCTCAAAAGGTGTTTGAAGCTTTTATAAACTCAGCGGATGCTACCATGTGTCTTGCCTGTTTCAGCTGCAGGACATGCCACGTATCACTTATTGCAAACATTGGAACTTGCCACTTGTTAAAGACACAGAAAGGACCCCCCAAAGACATAGGCAAGAAGGGCTATAAAGAATGAAGAATCACTTAAGCAGTGAAGGGAGGAGCGAGACCAAAGGATCAGAAATATCTTTGAAAGAGTTATTGCCAAGTAGGTGAAATAACAGATCGATTAGACTTTTGAGCACACCAAACCAAGGACACGGCCTATTTTCTTCCATGAAATAAAGATGAATGGATGGCTGCACAGATATTAGAGGGGATAGACCAGATGATCCAAACTTGAGAGAAGACATTTGGGATGAAATGGCATGCCATAGTTAAGACAGTTGCCCTATTTTCAACACAGTCTTTTGACAAACCTGAAAACGCATTCAAGGCATTGAATGCACGACGTGGGCCGTTCTTTGAAAAATGAATGCCCAAATCTTTCTTGGGACTCGATATATTGTAATCTCTCATTTTGAACCAATGGATCTTCCCCTTACCAAAAAGCAAAACTTTGCCCATTTTGAAAGGCATTACTGAGACTTTGAGCTCAGGTTGTAATTTCATTTTCCTTGTTATTTGAATGAGAAAGCAAGTTTTTCCAGACTTTGTGCTATTCTGACTTCTATCATCTAGAGGTGTCCTTATTCATTTAATTTGGTAGGCAGAATTAGTGAAGGTATTAGGGAAGGTGTCCTGAAGGCCCACTATGGAGAGACTTTGTGCCCCCATAAGTACCTTCAGTGTGTTTGCATTTTCCTTTCCTATGTAAAGAGCCTTGGGATGACTTTGTGCCCCCATTGTTCTTCGTGTTATACTCTTTGGGCAGTCAAGGTGGAGACTTTGTGCTAAATTTCAAGCTGTTGGTTACTCTGCACCTTTGGTTATCTGTTACCAGAAAGAGTCCTGTTGTTTGCAAGAACAAGCACTTCTAAAAGAAGAGAAGTGCCTTCTGTTGCCTCACCAGGATTTCTACTATTTAGGAAGGAATCTGGCTCTTGGCTGAAAGTTGCTTCTAAAAGAAGAGAAGCACCTTCCCCATCACCCAGTATTTCTCTTTTGTTTGTTAACATCATTTCTGAAAGAAGAGAGATGGATGGTTTGTCCTACCCCCTGTGTCTTACTTTCTGCATATATATATACCCTCATGCATCTCCTGCATACCTATAGGGAACTCCCTTTGATGAGAGGAGAGATTTGTCTCCTGCTGATGCAGTAAACCTGCACATTTGGTTGATTGATCTCCCTATGCTGTGGTGATAGGAATTATTTTGGTCACCAGTTAGCTGGCCGACAAAATATTCACCCAACAGTTTTTGGCAACTCCGCTGGGGACACAGTAATTTTGTGCAATTTGGAATCTCAATTTTTAGATTGAAACATCACATGTGTCTTACCCATTATCATTATCACCTTATCCATTATAGAGTCTAGCGACTCCCATCTGGGTCTTACCCATTATCATTATAGCCTTCCCATCTCCCTCCATCTCCATTACATTATCTGGTCTGCAAAACTAGAGCTGTTGAGAAGAACGTGCATTTTGAAGTCTCAAGCTTCAACTTGAAGCAGTTTTGGTCCCTTTTTTCATTCGAAATCTGGCAACCCCATGCTACACAAGAAGCCAGAGATCTAAGGGTGTTTTTGACCCCGTGTTTGAGTTGGCACAACAGAGCAATTTTGTTTTATTTCCTCCACTGCCTTTCCTCCAACAATCTAGGAGTCTTCCTCCTGACCTGATCAGGTCACCAACACAAAGTAGAGCTTCTTTTCCTGCTGATAATAGTGCCCTACCTATAAACACCCCACCAATATTTGTTATCCCCACTTTTCATAATCCAATCATGGCAGCTCGGGGCCCTTGGGGTAACTCATTTGGACCACTCAACCTTACTCCACCTCTACATGAGCTTCCACGCAACTCAAAGAAAAACTTCCCCAAATTCCTTGGTGATGGGAAAGTTCATCCTGATGAACACATTGCTACCTTCTCTATAGCATGCGGCATAATCGGTGTGGAATTTGAAGATATAGCAGTCAGGCTGTTTGTAGAAACTCTACAAGATGTTGTTGTAGACTGAATCTACCACCTGCAAGCTGGGTTAGTAACTGACTGGAACACACTAAAGTCCATATTTGAAGCCAAGTTTAAACCTGCTAAAGATGCACACGCCTTGTTAGCACAGCTAACATAGATGAAAAAGGAATTCTAGGAACCCATGAGGGATTGCATAGCTAAATTCAACAAGTTAAGGAACTAGATTCCAACTGTGGCTCAGCCCACGCTGGAGAATCTCAAGTGCTTTTTCATCAACTCACAGCTTCCTGAAGTGAGTTTCATATTGCGGTGAGCTGGCCCTATGGATTTAGCATTAGCTCAAAATTTGGCTACTGAGATCAAAGATGATCTTATTCTGGCAAGTAAGATCATAAAAGACCCTAGTAAAAATAGATCTCTTCATCTACTGAAGGCTCTTCTATAGGCACTACAGATCTTATGGTGTAGAAATTGATAGATGAACTAATAGCTTTGAAGAGACAAATGGCACAAGGAATGTCATCCTCTTCTATATACCAAGACGCCCCAAGGAGGACATTCCCCAATCAGGGATACCAAGGCAATGCTGCTAGGGATCAATGGCAGCCCAATCGTCTTCCTCCCCCATAGAGGAATCTCGCCCTTGAAGCCCCTTCAACTAACTTAACAGTTGGATAAATGGAAACAGAGCATGCTTCCCCTTTCCAACCTAAGATTGAGCCAGAAAATGACGTTAATCTCTTCATTGACGAAGAAGAAGAATTAGTTGGCGACTCTATCATTGGTTACCTAAATTATCAGGATGAACCCAGAAGTGAGGGGAATGCAGCTGAGGGATCATATGCCGTATTCACTCGATCTCATAAATAGTCAGCCCAACAAGCTGATAAAGAGAAGATAGAGGGGTAACCTCAGCCAACAGTTTCAATTACCAAGCGGGGAACCACTCTGCCCTTCCAACCAAAGGACTCGGTGACTGTTGAAAAGGTATGTACCCCAAGCATCTTTGCACCCTCTACTTCAACTTCACAAACTAGCCCTCTCCATCCCAAAAACCAAAAGAGTGAACTCCCATCCTCTATCCCTAGTCCAATTCAGACATTTGACATAATTGAGCATGTCAAAAAGACAAATTCAAATGTCTGAATTTGAATTTCTACAAGCCCATCCTGAACAGTTGGACAGGTTGGCAAAATGTGTGAAAGGTACAACCATCCCTATAGGACAAGAAATTCTGAGGGTAACTCATGATCCCCCAAAAAATGTATCTACCTGGAATAATCTTGTCGTGACTCTTCCAGTTGCTCCCGATAAAATAGAACCTTTTTATGTTTCCCTATTAATAAACAGTCGCAAGCTGAGCAATTGCATATCGATTCTGGTGCATCTAATAACGTCATGCCTGCTAAAGTGGTAGAATCTCTTGGTCTCACATTGACTAAAACTTTTGAGAGATGTTTCTCCATGGAGAACAAACAAGTACCACTATTGGGGCAAATCAAAGATGCCTAATTTGCATTAGCAGCGTTCCCTGACAAAAGGATCAAGATGACAGTTCTAGTAGTTGACGTCCCAGCCTCATATGGCATTCTGCTTGGACAAAATTTTTGCAAGGATGTTGATGGAGAATTGAGCATGGACTTGTCCCAGGTGAGAATCCCTGTGAAAGGCATGATGTAGAGGTTGCTTCCTAAGGGAGAGGCAAAGTACGTGGTCACCCAAACGTCAGCCCCTGTGGCTCAAATTTTGTTTGAGTCCTCAGGCAAGGGTAATTATTTTCTGACCACAGAAGAGGTTCATAAAGAGCCTGTTAAAGCCTTTGAGAATGCCAACCAAAAAATTGGTCCAGATGAAACAATGACAAGTGGACCTGATACTGCCAATCAGTGGTAGGTGTCAAATGAAGACAATCAAATCAGGTGCTGGATGGACCCAAAAGAGCAACCAATTATGGTAGCTAACCATTCTGTTGTGCGTCATAATAAGGAAAAGGAGCTCTTCTCCAAGAAAACAAAGATTCATGGTTTTCAGATCAAAAGACAAGTCTTGTTGTGGGGCAAGAGGAGAAAACAACAGGGAAGGCACAGGAAATTGTTTTCCTAGTGGAGAGTTCCATTCACACATCATCAATTATGGGGAGAAAATGGCCTCTTACTGGTTTATCAGGATAGAGCATCATCATCACTGCCTCTAAAGGGGAAACATCTGAGGTGCTTCAATTCTTGAAGTACCAAATGAATTCACATGTATATTTGTATAGTCTTTAGCTTTGTTTTGTTTGTTTCATTTTCATTTTTGGAGCCTTTCTTTTTGGGTAGCATGACTCTGTAGCCCAATGGCACACTTCTAAGGCACTGGAGATTTTGGATTCTACTCCCTTCAATCGCTTTTTACAATAGAAGGAAGTTCCCCAACTGGAGCCAGCTGTTGGTCCTAAAAAATGTTCCTCATTTTTTAGACAACATATGAATATTTTGGTCCTACATAACCAAAATTATCTTCCCCCTTTTCAAAATTTGCTCTGAGCTTTCAAATTCTTCATTATTTGAGCTTTTTCAATAAAGGGACTAGCAAGTTCAGCGGGTTCGAACAAAAATCTTCATCGACAAGCACCAGCAGCAAGTTTAACATCTTTGGCAAGAGTTAAGCGCTTCATCAGGTCTAATTGTTCAACCCCTGATCGATTCAATGCATCAGGTTCAAAAGTTCAAAGACTACCTTAGTTATGGAGAGAAACATGCATCATAGAAGGAGTTCATCAGAATGTGCCATGTGTCATCATCTGAATCTCACTAAACTTTGTTTTTGTGAATTGGCAGATATTGCCATGTGTCCCTATTGAAGATCAGCAAAAGCCTCCAAGTATCATTACTGTAGTCTCTTCCTCTTGCTTCTTATTTTTATAAAGATCATGGTGTGCCCAAAGACAAGTGACTAAGCGAAGTAGAAAGCGCCAAGTGTCTACATCCGTGTGACTAACAAGAGTATTCAGACCATGCCACATGCCCCTTACAGAGATTAGTAGAGGCCGACAAGTGTCATCATCCACGTGATTACTAAAGTGAGTCTTGACTGCTTCTATAAGTATTTCTAGAGGGTTGCGAAAGCTGCCAAGTGTCACGAGCTAAGACACAATTTTGAATGAGGCTACATAGTGCAGAACCTGTCGCGTATCCCGACCCAATGTAGCAAAATATGCCACGTGTTTGCATCCACGTCACATAAAAAATGACCATAGCAAGTGAGAAAGACATGAGAGAGTTGCTGGGAAGAATGCCAGGCCCACAAATGTTAAAATCATCTCAACAAAGTGTCTATTGATTTTGTAGACTTAAAGCGTGAAACCGAATGCACTCACAGACTTAAAGGAGCAGAACATGTCACATGTCACTGCCAAAGAGTGTGGAAGCCACCACGTGCCCTCTTTCATAAGACTCTCAAAAAGTGTTTGAAGCTTCTATAAGCTCAGTGGATGCTACCATGTGTCCTGCTTGTTTCAGCTGCGGGACACGCCACGTATCACTTATTGCAAACAACGAAACTTGCCACTTGTTAAAGATGTAGAAATGACCCCCCAAAGACATAGGCTAAAAGGGCTATAAAGAGAAAATAAGTGCTTAAGCAGTGAAGGGAGGAGCAAGACTAAAGGATCAAAAATATCTTCGAAAGAGTTATTGCCAAGTAGGTGAAACAACAGATCGATTAGACTTCTGAGTGCACCAAACCAAGGACACGGCCTATTTTCTTCCATGAAATAAAGATGAATGGATGGCTATGCAGACATTAGAGGGGATAATCCAAATGATCCAGACTCGAGAGAAGACATTTGGGATGAAATGGCACGCTATAGTTAAGACAACTGCCCTGTTTTCAACACAGTCCTTTGACGAACCTGAAAATGCATTCAAGGCATTGAATGCACGGCATGGGCCATTCTTTGAAAAATGAACACCCAAGTCTTTCTTGGGACTCGATATATTTTAATCTCTCATTTTTAACCAATGGATCTTCCCCTTACCAAGAAGCAAAACTTTGCCCATTTTGAAAGGCATTACTGAGACTTTGAGCTCAGGTTGTAATTTCATTTTCCTTGTTATTTGAATGAGAAAGTAGGTTTTTCTAGACTTTGTGCTATTCTGACTTGTGTCATCTGGAGGTGTCCTTATTCATTTAATTTGGTAGGCAAAATTAGTGAAGGTAATAGGGAAGGTGTCCTGAAGGCCCACTGTGGAGAGACTTTGTGCCCCCATAAGTACCTTCAGTGTGTTCGCATTTTCCTTTCCTATGTAAAGAGCCTTGAGATGACTTTGTGCCCCCATTGTTCTTCGTGTTATACTCTTTGGGCAATCGAGGTGGATAATTTGCACTACATTTCAGGCTATTGGTTACTCTGCACCTTTGGTTACCTGTTACCAGAAAGAGTCCTGTTGTTTGCAAGAACAAGCACTTCTGAAAGAAGAGAAGTGCCTTCTGTTGCCTCACCAGGATTTCTACTATTTAGGAAGGAATCTGGCTCTTGGCTGAAAGTTGCTTCTAAAAGAAGAGAAGCACCTTCCCCATCACCCAGTATTTCTCTTCTATTTATCAGCATCATCTCTGAAAGAAGAGAGATGGATGGTTTGTCCTACCCCCTGTGTCTTACTTTCTGCATATATATATATATATATATATATATATATATATATATATATATATATATATATATATATATATATATATATATAGCCTCTTGCATCTCTTGCATACCTATAGGGAACCTCCCCTTGATGAGAGGAGAGATTTATCTCCTGTTGATGCAGTAAACCTACACATCTAGTCGATTGATCTCCCTATGCTATGGTGATAGGAACTATTTTGGTCACCAGTTAGCTAGCTGACAAAATATTCACCCAACATAAACGACAATATTATCAATATCCTCCATTACCCAATCTATGGTCACTCAGGGCATTGCCTCAACCAGTAACCCAACCATGGCCAATGTTCAAGATTTGGCCTCTCCTTCTATTTCTGGACATACCTCCATTGGGGTTTCTATACCCCCTCAACCACAAACAATTCAACAAAAGTTCGACACCTTTCCAGAACTTGATTGTCTCTATCCCACCCACTCTTGCACCCATAGATACAAGAGTGACTACCTATCCTTTAACTAGTGTCGCCACCATTCAACCACCCTTTGCGGCATCTAGTCAATTTGTGCCTTCCAACTTCATGGCACAAGCCCCCTTGACCTCAATATCAGTCCCTATGATGAACTACCAATATGTTACACCTACACAAATGCAACCAAGTACGTCATAAACCCCTCCCAATGCCTTCCAGGTACCCTATAACCTAGGGGGTGCCCCTCCTGCCAATCCATCAGCCGATCTAATTAAGATGCTGATGGATGAGATGTCCAACATCGAGACATCTATTTTAGGTTCAAAGAATGTTCTTTCATATGAATAAATCTGTAACGAACCTATTCACCCTTCAATGCCTATTGGACCATGCCCTAGCCAGTGGGAACTCCAAAAATATACTCTCTTTTAGAGTAAAGAGGACCCACAACAACATCTACAAGCATTTAGACACACTTGCTACCTCATAGCACACGATGATGCGTTATTACTTCGCATGTTCCCCATGTCACTTGCTGGCACCACCCTTGACTGGTATAGCTCCATTACTAGTCATTCTCTCTTAACCTTCACTCAACTAGCTCAGCTATTCCTTGACCACTTCTCAATCAACATCACCAAGAAGGTCTCCATCACAAACCTTTATTTTATTAGACAATTTGATGATGAATCAATAGTAGATTTCGTCGCCCATTGGAGAGGTTTAATCAACCAACTCTCCTTTTCATTACCTCAACCTAAGCTCATTGAGCTCTTTTCAAGAGCATGTGCCAAGCACATCTCATCCACTTTGTGGGTTCAAACATTTCGCACATTTGATGAAGCTTTCACCATGGCCCAAAAGCTTGAACTCCGCCTTGTCGAAGAAGATAAGGTCAAATTGCATAGTAAAAATACCAACGCAAAATCCAATGACCCTTCTTCCAAATCTTCTTCCTCCCATTCCAAGTCCAAGGGATCGACAAATGTTGTGGTACTTAGATCATCATCTTCTACCACAACTAACCAATCTGAACCTTCCACATCACAAAACATTACAAGACAATTCCAAAAGTGGTATGTATAGTGTCAATACACTCCAATAGGAGAATCATACACTTTCGTGTTGGATAAAATAGTGAAGTAGGGAATCCTCAACCTCCCTCAAATTTTACCACCACCCCAATTTGATCCCTCACGAGCCATCCCTGCTTGGTATAGGGAAAATGACTTTTGTAATTATCATCGCGTTAAGGGTCATGACACGGACAATTGCAAAACCTTCAAGAATGTTATCAAGACATGTTGGACAAAGGGGACCTTGCTTTGGATAACTCTCATGCACCAACCAACCAAAGCATGGATGTATTTAGGCAACCATTTCCTAACCATCCCTCAAGTCAGAACAATGTTTAGACCATGACCGATGACCCCCAAGAGTGCAATATACGCACGGTTGACATGGTTTCTCCTTTCATTCCTAACCAACCTTTCCCACAATTTAAAGAGGTTAGTAAACCCATTTCTCCACCACAGGTAGAAGAGCCTATTTTACCCATATCACCCCCACAACATCAAAAACCTCCTCCACACATACTTCTACCTCATGAGGATCCTGTATTACCTACTCCTCTTGCCCTGACCTTCCCTCTTCTTCTACCATTGGAAGAAGTTACCATTCATACCCCACGCCCTCATGTAGAAGGGGCCATAATCCCTCTACTTCACCCTTTAGAGGAGTCTTCCTCTCCTATTTGTCCTCCACTGATGGAGGATATTCCTCCATCCACCCCCCTTTCACATGTAAGAGAGTCTACTTTGACCTCTCCCATATTAGAGGATGCTTTGACTATACCAACACCACTAGCCCCACCCTCATCCTTCCTATTACCAATAGAGGATCATACTTTTCTTGCTCCTTGACCACACACGGAAGCCATGATCATCCCTGTGCTCTATCCTCTTGAAGAGCCAAATTCTCCAATCCCTTCTCCACCGAGAGAACTTGCCACCTCACTCACTTTAACTGAGGAAGATCCAGTGATGGTTTTCTCTTGCCTTTGGCCTGAGATCGTTGCATCCAACACATTTCCACTCTTGTAATCACCCAAATCCTCCAAAAGACCGACTGTAAGACCTCGTGTGATGTCACCTAAACCCTTCTCTTGATTGGTATAAAACTGAGGACTTCTCCATTTTAGGAACCTAAAACATGAGGCGCTATGGGAGTGACTTAAGGCTCCTTATCTTACACATCTCGCTTCATCTTATACTACTGACCCTTCAGCGACAAATCACCCTAAAGTCTCTGATGAGGATTTAGTTCTCACTTCTAAATCATCAGAAGCTCAGCATTCCACGCCTGAATCTAAAACCCTGTAGGCATCCACCATGCTGAAACAGATTAGATCTCTCAGTGTTCACCCTACATCAAACCTCACTCACCCACAAATGAAGTTAGACTTGAACCTCACCCTGCACAATAGTGGTCCTCACACCAAACTAAAGAAGGTTGCTAAACCACGTCAGAGAACTCCTCCCCCACCATCACCATTGCCCTTTATTTTGGGTCCACACCCTTCCACCTTAATAGGAGTGCTCCCTACTCCAACACCTAACCAAAAAAAATTGCCTCCATTACTCCCTTTACCCATCAAAAACATACTTCCTCCAAAAAATGTGACACATCTCATCAAGAAAGTGCCAACTACGCATGTGGCCACACCACCAACTAAAAAGGTGGTATGAAAAACTCCCCCTACAACTCCTAAATAGAAGTTGTCAACCCCTACTGCAACAAAGAGCGCAGACCCATTAGTGGGTTCCTATGCTTTGATGTTATGCTGATTGTTGCAGTCATCTAGCATCGTTCTCCCACCCATTAAGCCGTACCAACCTCTCAGATCAAAACCATCTTGGTTCTATGACACTCAAATTTGATGGTATCATCACACACCTGGGCATGATACTGAGCATTGTTGTGCCCTTAAAGTTGTCATTCACCAACACTTGGAAAAGGATACCCTTCTTGTTGAGGATTCTTTTGACAAACCATCGACACAATCCCATGTCTCCCAAACTTTCTCACTTGAATCGGGATCCCAACGCGAGACTATGGTCACTCTACCACCTTCTCCCCCTTTATTTGAAATCAACACAATTAATGTGGCCATCAGGTCACAAACCCTAAAGGATAAAGGAAAAGAGCAGGTCTCTACCCCTTGGACATATCCATTCACCAAGCCCTCTTCACCACCTGCCCAAGATTTCTATCTTGGGTACATCTCAACCAACATCTTCAGGGGAAATTCCTCCTAAACTCTCTAGTCCACATGACGTTTGGTATAAATGACTTGTTGACTACTTAAATTATTCTATCATTCCTCTTGACCTCTCTAGCAATGAATGATGGGCTTTTATCAAGTGTACTGCTCAATACACCATGCTAGGGGGTCTTCTCTACAAACGAGGTCTCGATGGCCTCCTTCTCTGATGCCTAACTACCACTGAGACATCTCATGCCATCAAACAAGTCCATGATGGGATTTGTGGAGGACATTTCAGTGGTAATGTGGTTACAAAATGCATCCTCTGCCTAGCCTATTATTGGCCCACTCTTAACCAAGACTGCATTAACTATGTTTGACATTGTATCAAATGCCAGCAACATGCTAACTTACTTCACGTCCAAGATCGCATCAAGCGTGCCTACAATAAAAATATGAAAGAGCGAGATTTCAAAATCAGAGATCTCATCCTTAAAGAAAACCAACACGTGACCAATATGGAAAGAAGAAAACGATGCAAGTTTGCTCCTAATTGGCTCGGACCTTACATAATAATGCACAATTATGGATCAGGGACTTATCATCTGTCTTCTCTCGAAGGCTAGCCAGAACCTGAGCCCCTTAATGCCTTACATCTGAAATCATTCTACTAGTTAACCAAGTAATCATTCACTTGATGTTTAACTTGAGCTCGTCCCTTGAGCAACCCCTGTCATCCTCATTCCTATTCCTTTTAACCCTTTTTCCCTACAAACGTTAACTAACCCTTTTTTAAAGCAGTAAATACTTTGTCCTAATAAAAGGGAAACCCCTAAACCTCTATAGTCTAGTCCATGACTAAAACTTCAGTCAACAAAAAAAAAGCACATAAAACTGGGATGCCTAACAAAATATTCGAAGGTCATAAACTATAAATATAGACTGCTTCCTCGAAGGATAGTTGCATTATTGTTGTAATTAATAGACTGCTCCCTTGAAGGACAGCTATTCAAAGACATCTAAACATACAAAGTAAAATATAGACCACTTCTTCGAAGAATGGCTATGCCCAAATTTTGCTACATAAACAACACCCTCTCGAAAGCTTTCCACATTGATCAGCTTCAACAAGACCATAAAACAAAACATCCCCAAGTAGACTTCCTGCATTGATCAGTCTACCAAAAAAAAATGACTGACAAACTATTAAGTCATGGACTTGCCTATAGTCATTCTAAGGGTCGCCTACAAAAGGGGCAAAATTATCCTTGCTAAAAAAGGGTTACACTATCCTCACATCTCACATAATCACATCTATTACCCCAACATACCCAAGGGATTTTGAGCTCACTTAACATCAAGTGATTAGAATACTTCTCTAACAAAAACTAATGGTCAACGATGTAATGCATGAATGGGGATTTTGTTTACAAAAACCCTATCTATGCTATCACTATGGTCCTTGTCAATGAAAGAGAAAAATGCCTTTCACTTCTTACACACCTTCGTCACATACAACCAAATTAGTTTCTAACCAAACCACACCAAACCTAACCAAACCAAACCAACCCAAACCAGAACATTTTCTAACCAATAACATAACCTCATGATTTATTTAATACAAATATCAATCTATGTTATATAAATTATCATAGCCCATTCACACTAGTTTCTATGGAAAACAATACACATGGAAACTATCAACCAAACACAATATATGTCAAGCATATACCATCACCAATATGAAAACTTGCTGAAGCATAAATAAACTCATTTCATTTTTAGCATACACCATCCCCAATATGGAAAATTGTTAGGAATGAAAA
Organism: Torreya grandis; assembly: GCA_037957365.1. NCBI lineage: Eukaryota > Viridiplantae > Streptophyta > Pinopsida > Cupressales > Taxaceae > Torreya > Torreya grandis. Next base: position 825,421 of record JARHVA010000379.1, read on the forward strand.
ACCACATAAGCTATGTTATAACATACACCATCACACAATATGGAAAAGGCTGTAACACTAACATGACCAAACCAACTATCAACCTCTTTGACCCTCTTCTTCCCTTTTTGGGGAGAACTACATTGGCCTGAGGCCCTTAAAACAGGGGCTATGTAGGCAGCACTCAGATGGGGTCTTATGAGGTTAGCTCGGCCATTCGTTCATTCATCTACCTGATGGACCAACCATATAATCTTTAACCATGACCTAACCTAGTCAAACCCAATCCATAACCTACTCTCTTCTTCCCTTTTGGGGAGAACTACATTGGCCTGAGGCCCTTAAAATAGGGGTTATGTAGGCAGCACTCAGTTGACATGGGGTCTTCTGAGGTTAGCTCAGCCATTCATTCATTCATCTATCTAATGGACCAACCATATAACCTTTAACCATGACCTAACCTAGTCAAACCCAATCCATAACCTACTCTCTTCCTCCCTTTCGGGGAGAACTACATTGGCTTGAAGCCCTTAAAACAAGGGCTATGTAGGTAGCACTCAGTTGACATGGGGTCTTCTGAGGTTAGCTCGGCCATTCCTTCGTCCATCCACCTAATGGACCAACTATCTAAACCTATCCAAAATCATGACCAAATAACTAGCCTCAACACTGCAAAAGTCACCTTTGACTTCTCATGGGGCACATTGGAGATCATATACATCTCCTTAACCACAACAAACAACACTTGAGATCACTTATGTCTCAACTCGACTCGATCAATGACCTTGGAGATCGTGACTACCTCCTCAGACCATGACCACTTTCGAGACAACTTTGCCTTGGTTGTTTTGATTGTATATACGTTACCATATGAATAGTTAGCGAATTGTCCATGACCCTCACACCTATTGTCGGATCGCGCCCAAGTTGATCCCCAATATTTGTGACATTTTCATGTTTTCTATGAGCACTTCCTAGCCCAACATACTTGGAACATGATGACCATTAGAGATACAGCTTTGATCAATTAACCCAATCAGCTACCACTAATAAGTTAGGGATTGGTTAATTTGATTTTAGTGTTCCTCAACCTTTCCTGCAACAATTTGACCTACCTATCACGTGAAGTGGTATACGTGCAATCTTAACTATTGTAGCATTCACACTCCAACTTCACCATACCATCCACTGTCTATCAAATCAACACCCAATTTCAGATTACCTTCCCTCGACTCCTGCTTTGAGAGGGAATACCTCATCCCATACCTGGGGCAAACAACATCTATTTTTGTCTTGTAGTCTGTCAGAACAAACCACAAGACAAAAAGGGGCAAATATAGACACCAATATTGTGTCGACCCCCCTTGGTCCCCTTCTAACCACTTACACACTTTATTAATTTAAAATAAATTACTTATCTTAAATTAATGACCTCACCTAGACACCTCACCTTGGACACCTCACCTGGACACCTCGCCTAGACACCTCGCTCTAAGACCATTTCTTACCCTATGAGTCACCCTGAGACTAGGTCATCCAAAGCATGACCTATTCTCACCCCATCCTAACCTCCTAACTAACTCTCATGCCTAATAAACCCATCTTTTGACCATTCTCCAATGAAAAATGCACTTGGCAGATGGAGAAATGGGCAAAGGACTAAAAAAAGCCCTTTTACCCATTCTCTAGCCGCTGACCTTGATCAACTGTTGGCTGACGCCGGTGGGATCACTGACATCGGTTACATAAGCTAGACTCTAACCTTGAGTTCCCCCTAGCTTCTCAAAAATCAATGCGCACACTCTGAGACTAAGCATCATAACTCAACTATCATCCTCCAGGCTACCAAAGTTTTGCACGAGTCATTCTAGAGATTGGATTGAAGCACTGTACGAGGACCTCAACATCAGCCACAATGGGAACAAGCATCTTGACACCTTTGGTCTTCAACTAAGAGAGCTAATTATTTTGTCGTATTTCAGTCTTTTAGAATATGTTGGTAATTACTTTCATTTGGTATTTCTAAGGACTGTTGAGAGACCTGACTTTCTTCTTGGAGAGGCTGAAAAGCCTTCCTCTTATTCTTATCCTCTTTTCACACCTACCCTCTACCTTTGCCTCTCCTTAGACCTTATACATCTCCCCACAACCCTTCGCAAACCCTTAAACTCCCAGACTCCTCTATCAACCACAGACATACCCTAAAGCCCATCCAAGGCCCATTGCCCATATCGACATCAGCAACATAACTGACGTCGGCACCTATATCAACTGACCTTGACAGACTAACCAACTTTGGTGACTGTGACAGATTGATTGCAGAGAATAGGTACGCATTATCTATATTTATCTTTCTTAGTCTTTCACCATTTCTTTTTATAGAACACTCTTTTTGTCAAATAATGGACTGTCATCCCTTATGGAGCTTTACGGTTTCGAGACCGAGCGTGTAGCTTGGCAGTCCACCATATCTTTCTCTAACATTCTCCTTGTTTGAGTTTCTTTCTTATCTATAGGTGTTTTCTCCATAGCCAAAGATGAGCTCCCACAATGCTTGGATACAGTGCGTAACTTAATCTGGGTAATGTACAAACCCCAAACTTTTAACTTTAGTTTCTTCTTTCTTCTAAAAATAAATAACAAAAACTTAGAGAAACACCAAGGTTGCAAGACTAGATCATGTTTTCATGATTTGTATAGTTAAAAATAGTTTAAAGGACCATGTGTGACCTAAATTATCATCAATATAATTTTATATGCAATTATTTGAGTCTCATTAGCACCTATAAGGGTCCTTTCTATAGGGAAAATGTTCACCTACAACATAACAAGCAGATAGTGACCCTAAAATGATTATCTTGGTGGTGTTTTAAGCCATAAAAAGTGAATAAAATTATAGGTAAGTGATATATGACCTTTAGGATTAAATGGGGACCTTAAAACATCATTACCAAGGTAAAAGCACACCTACAAAAATCAAGGAGGCAGGGTGACATAGTCAAGAAAGGAAACTTAGTCTTATGAGCTCAGGGTGCAGGTAAAGAGTAGAGGAAGAGTTAGAATGATGAAAAAAATATGATCACATTAATTAAGACTATGATGATCTTAAAAATATATTTAAAATTTTAAATGGTTCAAAATTAGAGTTTTAAATAAATAAAACACAGTCAAAGGAATCAAATAGTCTAAACTAAGTAGTGAACAGGTTTAGGGATTATGAGTGTGTGAAGTGTATATAGATGAGAAGAAGGAATAAAAACAATAAATAATTACCTAAAAATGTTTTAATATGTCTAATTAAATTTTCCAAAGTTAAATTCAATCTAGGAATATCTATAGGTGTCCCCTCTAAGGTAGGAAACATAGTTAGGAGTTGTGAACACAGTCTTGATTAAGAAAAGGTTATAAGGAGTACCTTGGGAGTTGGAGTCAGAAATGGAGATGTAATAATATTAATCATTACCATCATAATATAAGGACACCATAATAATTTATTTTTAATATGTAAAAAGAGCTATGAATAAGAAACATATAGTGTACACCAACAAACCCTACACATAGTACTTTCACATAGTCAGTCTTGGACTTTTGAAGAGTTGTAAGGTAAAATGACCTAAAAATAGGATCAAAACTGGTATAGAGGGTCTCCATAACTTTTAAAACCCTCTAAAATCTTCAAATTATGTAATAAAATAGGGGAGTGCCCTCTATTTTATCCCAGACATAGGGCACTCCCCTTAAGCATAAATTGGCATGTTAGAGAAGATGGGTGAGAAGGATGGACCAAATGGTATATGAACCTTTAAATAAGGTATGGTAAGTTGAAACATACATATATAAACATGAATAAGCAAGCAATAAAGGGTGAAACTAAATAGGGAGGTCTAAATCATTAAGGGTTACAGTCAAGCCTTTTAGGCATGTTTAGGCCTCAAGACCAAATGATAAATCAATGCCACTTCCATCTCTAGGAGTGGATTCAAATGGAAAAATACATGTTTATGGGGGAATAATAGATGTTTTTAATAGATATTTTGTATAATAAATCATGATAAATCCATTTTGGGTCTTAAGACAATTCAGGGCTATTAAACAAGGTTTAGGCCTAGTGTCCAAATGAGGAGTCATTCACACTTTTAGAATTAGATATGCATTATAAATTATTGGATCATGTTAATAAGGTCATTATAGGTGTTTTTAATCTTCCACCTTGTAGATAAAGTTCTAGTAATCCTTTTTTCAGATCATAGACAACATTAGACCTATTGAAATAAGAAATCAAGCTTGATAAGACAATTTTGGATGCTCATATCTCCCTTGAGGTTGTGCATGGGAATATAAGAAGTTAAAATATGTTTATTAACATATTTATATATTAAGTTTTGGAACTTTTGGTAGTTTAAACATCCCATATTTATGAATGAACCTTAAGAGGGTAAAACAGGCCTAAACCCTCTTAAACCCTTGTTAGTGACTAGTTTGAGGAAATGAAGATGAAAAGCTAATATAATGGCATATTTTTTCCAAAATGATGATTGGTGGTTGTATAATACTCTCTTAGTACCCTACTATTAATATTTTTTTTATCGAATCTATACAGACAGGGTACAACATGGGTTCTTTTGATTTTTTTTGTATTGTACAGGTTCTAAGAACATTCAAGAGATGAAACAAAGTATAGGAGGAACATATAGAATTATTATAATCACCAATGGAAATTTTATGTTCCATAAAAAATCTTAAATTTTCAAAAAATAGCTCTCATCTCAGCCAGTCAAAACTGGCATAATGACCAAGCTAGTGAGAAGGGTGGAAAATTTTAAGTGAGCTAATTTTAAAGTGTCCCTGATGACTCTAGGGACATGGAGGGTATTTAAAAGTGTCATTCACTTAATCCCATGGATTTTCATGGAAAAATGATTCCTTTTTGGAGGCCAAATGTGTAGGGTTCATGAAGTAAGAATTTTTTAGACTGTAGATGGTGAAATCTCATTTTCAAATGATGCTAGATGACCAAGACTACAACTAATGCATGGAGAGGTATGTATAAAATCCTTACCTCTAATTCAAATAATTATACATATCCTTAGTTATTTTTGATATTTTTAAATAGATGTGGATAATGGAGGAATTTTTTTGAGCTAAAACTATGAGAATCATCCAGAATCGAACATCCAAGACCAGTGACTATAGAGCAAACACACACAACTATTGAAGCTAGAAATAGAAGAGAGTAGAACTAATATAGATGTATTCAAAATTAGGTGGAGATTTAATGCATTAAAATGAATCAAATTCTACATCTCATTAATCTCATAACTTACACAACTCCTAACTAAGTAGCACAATGCACAAGGCTTACAATCACACTAAAAAAATGGCACAAGGGCCATGTAGATCCACAAGACTCACTGAATGATCAAGATAGTAATGGCTTAGAATGAGCAACCAAATCCTCCACACTACTCCACATTGAATTCCCTGGAGAATAGGCCTATAAATAGGCTAGTTGAGTGGGTGGGTAGGTATGTTAACATAATGACAATATAATGTTGACATTCCCTAAGTAAGCTTAACAAGTAATTAGAATTAACTACTCTTAGATCATCACTCACCTAATAAATACCTAATTATCCTCCTATGCAAGCTAAAGTAAATACATGTAGTAAAAACCTATGCAAGGGTAAAACTCTACACCAACACCCCCCATTAAGCATAGCTTAGGTGGGTATAAGATACAAAAAATGGGTCCTAGAAACAAGGCATGATGAGGTACCCATATACAATACAATCTATCATAAAGTAGAGAAAAGAAGAAAACCTAGTGGGAAAAAACTCCACACCCCCAAAAAAGGAGAGAAATTAAGAAGGGACTAAAAGACCCCTGAGAAGAAGATGCTAAAATAATCAGCACTCCAACTACATAACGATGATCACCAATATCTTAAAAAATATGAAGGATATGTGTCTTCACATAGAAGAGAGAGAATGTGAATATAGAATGTCACATGGTGAATGTTGTAGTAGGTCCCTTTAAAACAAATGGTGTCTCTTCCTTCTATAAGAAAGAAACCATGAGCTATCAAACAATTAAATTTTCACTCAAGTGGAATGCATTTAGGAATCATGATGTAGATCTCTGAAAAATGCTGAAATGTTTCCTTAATAGTGATTGAATGTGCCAAAGTTATATCAGATGTCATAAGACTAACTGTATAAGATGAAAATGAAGAAGCATGCAATGAAGGAGAGAGAAAATATAGAGAAGAAGATAGACATGGATCATTTGTTGAAGGAATTCCCATGTGAAGAGTGGATCATGACTCACCAAATAAATAAAGAAAGTCCATAGGGAGAGATGATTCATCGATGCTTGCAATAGATGTACTCATACTATAAACAATGAATTCCTCCAAAGTGCAAGTCTATGAAGGCTAAGGGAGAGAAAAAATATACATAGGAACAAATGTATAATCTATAATGTGACAACTGAGGTCTGGTAAAATCTTGTCTTGTAGTGAGGGATTGACACAAAGAAGAACACTATCCACCATTGATGTGTCATTATAGAAAATAAAAGCAAGAGGTAAGAGTACAACTATCTCACAAGAGATGATAGGAAGCGGAGGAGGAGGTGTGATGTAAGTCTCAGTTGGATCTCAAAAAAGACTCTAAAGAGTGCTCCAAATAGTAGAGGGGAACTCTATGTGTTCTACATGGTAGTTCAAATACCATGAAACATGCAACAACAAGTGACCATAGACACAATCACAAGAGTTGGACCAGTCATTGTATTTACTTGGGTCAATAAGATTAGGAATCTATCCATATAAGAATGGAGTAAGTTCATGTTTTTTAGTGAATGTTCCATGTGCATACACCATGAAGCATAGTTAGTCTTACCAATAAGGACCACTAGTGTATACTTAACCTTCTTAATCAATAGGTATCTCTCAAGTGGAGTTGACATGATCGATAGAAGATACCAAGGAAGTTCACAACTACATAAAATACTCTACAATAAATCCCTGAAGCACATTCATGAATACGACATCAAACACAACTGATAATGCATCCAAATGAGCAATCAATGCTAGAGTGAGGGATAACAATATTGCATGCTTTAGAGATGGACTTCAGACTTGACTGAAAATGAGTCTATATAGATGAGAGCAATCATGCACAATGCATGCTATTGAAAGCAGTAGGTTCCATACCCACCTGAATATGGCACTTTATAATTTTAGTGTGTTTTATAATTAAAATAGGACTAATGGAATGAGAGTGAAAAATAAATCCATTTTGCAAAAAATAGCACTCAAATCTGAGTTATTGAGTAAAATTTATGGCATAATCAATTTACCATCATTAATGGTGTATTTTAATGAATTTGCATTTAAAAGTTTAAATGCTCATGTAGAGAAGGAGAAATATATCCTTCTAGCTACTCATTGGAACCAACTTAAAAAAATAATGCAATGGTTTCATTTTTGAGGGGGAATTGGCCTCATTCCAACCTGAGCCTCACCCTTCATCTTCACCAGGTAAAAATACAAGGTAAATTAAAAAATGATGCAATTAATTTCCTTTATTATGTATTGTTTTCAAAATTAAAAACAATCAAAAAAATATTATACCCCACCAGCAATAAAGAGCTTCCCACTCATAAAAAAAAATTCCACATAAATCAACTCCACCTTCCTTTCCACTCAGGGATAAACCCTACCTCATATGTCCACCATTTGTTTAATCACCACTTTAAAAACACAAACTTATGTTTCATAAAAAAGTTAGTGTGGGGTTCAAGGCATGGGCTCAGGGACCAAATAATAGGATGAGCATCATGGAAAGTGGAAGGAGAGGGCTCAGCTAAGGTTTGAGCAGACTATTGGAGAGTTTCAACAGTGTGAAAATGACCAACATGGGTGGTAAGGAAAGGCAAATGACACCAAAAAATTAGTGAGGAAAGAGCACCTATTATGGAAGGTCACCTCTGGATCTATGCAAGTGATACTAATGCAACCGATACAATTGTAAATCCCATGCTAATGGCAAAGAGTGAGAATAATAACATATTTGTATCCCAAATCCATCCCAAGAAAAACATTATAGTTTTTTTAACATGTTGACACTGTAACAAAAATGAGTTGCATGTAAAACATCAAGAAGCATAGGCACGTTTCTCCTATGCTCCTCAGGCACTCTATTCCTCTACTCCACATGATTTTAGAATTTGAGCAACAACAACATTTGTAAAAATAAATGCACACATCCTAAATAGGGGAATTGATTTCTAACAACAATAGTTTGGAAAGCTCAAATGGATTGGGAAGAAGTCTTCAAGAGCTGAATAGACAAATACTAGAGCATTGTGTATTATATGCTACCACATACATAGTTATCACTCCAAAAAACAAATCATGATTCTTTATCATCAGGCATACCAATTGAAAGACACAGATCCAACATGCATGGATGACAAATGGAATGGATCCATTAGAGAGGGATAATCTCAAACAAGGATGCAGGTATTAAAAATTTCAACACTGATCAGATCTAACATAATATAAGACCACACAGTGAGAGCTCTAGTTCTCCAAATAGAATAGGTAGCCAAGAATGGCTTAATGCCAAGATTTCAAAACAAGTTTACAAAATGCCAAGAGCTATATCTCTTTACCAATGCAATGCTTCTTATAGAGGATGCCAAGGTGTGAGAAGTAGATCTAACACAAAGGCTCCTTCTATGATATCAATGTTGATTAGCAATGCCTCAAATCTGAAGTTCTATGCTCTCTCCTCCATGCCAACCTTACCCAAAACTAAAACCAACAATTTACATGCAAAAAATCCCCTACAATGTTTTTTGGTCACTTAGGTGATTGAGGGATTTTAAAAAATCTTGAGGTTTTTGAGATTTATAATTCAAAACAACCCTAAAATTTCATAAACACTCTAAAAATTGATGGAAAATAAAAAATAGTACACTGCTCAAGATTTCTTATTAACAATAAAAAATAATGGTGTTCGATACAAGATACCTAGAGCTCTGATACCATGTGAGAATCATCTAGAATCAAACATCCAAGACTGGTGATTGTAGAGAGAACACACACAACTGTTGATGCTAGAAATAGAAGAGAGTAAAATTGTAATAGATGTATTCAGAATCAAGTGGAGATGGAATGCATTACAATGACTAAAATCTTAAATCTCACTAATCTCATAGCTTACACAACTCCTAACTAAGTAGCAAAATGCACAAGGCTTATAATCATAATACAAAAATGGCACAAGGGCCATGTAGAACCAAAATCCTCACTGAATGCTCAAGCTAGCAATGACTTAGAATGAGCAACCAAATCCTTCACACTACTCCACATTGAACGCCTTGGAGAAGAGGCCTATAAATAGGTTGAGTGGGTGGGTAGGTATGTCAACATAATTACAACATAATATTGACATACCCTAAATAATATTAACAATTAATTATAATTAATTACTCTTGGGCTCATCACTCACCTAATAAGGACATTATTAGCCTCCTAAGCAAGCTAAAGTAAATAGGTGTAGTAAAAACCTATGCAAGGGTAAAACTCTACACCAACAAAAACAAGGAGTTTCATGCCACTTTTCATTATTTTTATGCCTTGTATGGACACTTATACTTCCTAACCTTGCATGGTACATTCCATAATCTCTTCTCATGCACAAGTGACCCCTTTTATTAGTTTTACAATTGTCCTTGTGACCTTTGGACTTCTCTCTCTCTCTCTCTCTCTCTCTCTCTCTCTCTCTCTCTCTCTCTCTCTCTCTCTCTCTCTCTCTCTCTCTCTCTCTCTCTCTCTCTCTCTGAACTAGCCATTTTGGCCTTTGTAACTCATTCTCCACTTGAGTATAGCAAAGCCTTGCTTATTTGCATACCATTTGATTAATAAAACTACTAATTTTTATGTCTTCCATAAATTTTGATAGTTTTTTTACTTGGATGATTTATTTTTCTTAGTGATGAATTTTTATTTCCTTAACATTATTTTTTTATTCTCTCACCTATTTGTAGTTAGAAAGCTTCTTCTTACAGGGCATGCAAAGTGTTCTAGGAAGTGTCAAGGTTGAGTGAGTTAGTCTATTCACTAGTGTCATTAAAGGCCTCTTGTCTTATACTCTTAGCCTAAACATTCATCTTTAACATCATAATGGTATATTAATGTGATAATATGTATATTGGAGAAGTATATGTTTGAGTAGTCTCTTCGTTTCATGTGTAACATGCGGCTAGTTGGAAGTCATCAACTTATTTAGTGTATCACCCCCTTAGGATAGTTTGATTTTAGTTTTCTCTCTCCCTTTTTTCCTCCAAAGTTTAGAATTCATTATAAATGGAATATGGAATATGCTTTTCACTCACCAAGGATTTTTTACAAGTGGCTTAAACACTATCATCTACAACCAACTTAGTGCTCAGACTTGAGAAAGTGTTCACATTGTAGAGTATGAAATATAATGGAATTATGAAGAGGTTTCATGGGGTATATGATGATTATAAATTTTAAATAAGGCCTTAAATTTCATATTATTAGTAACTTTCAAGTTGAAATGGCCTCCAAGGGTAGCCAAACCTACCGCCACACTGCCTCCTTCAAAGCCTAACCCAAGGTTACAAGACTAGATCATGTTTCCATGATTTATATAGCTAAAAAGAGTTGAAAGGACCATGTTTTACCTAAATGATAATAAATAGGAGTTGATATGAAATTATTTGAGTCTCATTATCTCCTATAAGGGTCCTTTTCATAGGGAAAATGTTCACCTACAATAGAACAAGTAGACAATGACCCTAAACTAAGTGTCTTGGTGGTGTTTTAAGCCATAAAAAGTGAATATAGTTATAGGTAGGTGATATATGACCTTAAGGATTCAAGGATGACCTTAAAACATAATTACCAAGGTAAAATTACACCTATAGAAATCAAAGAAGTAGGGTGACACAATTAAGATAGGAAACTCAGTCTTGTGAGCTTAGGGTGTAGGTAAAGAGTAGATGAAGAGTTATAATGATGAAAAAAATATGAAAAATTTTATTAGGACTTTTATGATCTTCATAATCTCTTTACCATTATAAATGGTGCAAAATTGGATTTCTAAACAAATAAATCATAGTCAAAGGAAGCAAATAGTCTAGATTAGGCAGTGAGCAGGTTTAGGGATTATGAGTGTGTGAAGTGTATATAGATGAGACAAAGGAATAAAAAAAACTTAAAAATGACATAATAATGTTTTATTGTGTCTAATTAAATTTTAAAAATTTAAATTAAATCTAATAATATCTACAGGTGTTCCCTCTAATGTAGGAAACACAGTTAGGAGTTGTGTACATAGTCTTGACTAAAAAAAAGTTATAAGGGGTACCTTGGGAGTTGGATTCAAAAATGGAGATGGAAACATATTAATAATTATAATATTAATATAAATAAACAATAATAATGGATTTTTAATAGGGATAAAGATATCTAAACAAGACACATATGGTCCACACCAACAAACCCTGTACACAGTACTTTCACACAGTCAGTCTTAGAATTTTGAAGAGTTGGAAGGTCAGATGACCTAAAATAAAAATAAAAATTGGTATATATGGTATAAATAACTTGTATAACCATATAAAATATTCATCTTATCTTATAAAATAGGGGTATTTCCCTCTATTTTATCCCAGACAGAGGGCACTCCCCTTAAGTGTAAATTGGTAGGTTAGAGAAGATGGATGAGAAGGATGGACCAAAGGGTATAGGGAAATTTAAATAAGGTATGTTAAGTTGAAACATACATATATAAACATAAATAATCAAGTAGGAAAGGGTGAAACTAAAGAGGGAGGTCTAAATCATCAAGGTTTACAATCATGCCTATTAGGCATGTTTAGGCCTAAAGACCAAATGAGAGACCAATGCCACTTCTAGCTCTAGGAGTGGATTCAAATGGACCAATACATGTTTATGGTGGAATAATATATGTTTATAAGATATTTTTATGTATAATAAATCATGATAAAACCATTTTGGGTCTTAAAACAATTTAGGCCTATTAAACAAGGTTTAGGCCTAGTTTCCAAATGAGGAGTCATTCACACTCATAGCATTATATATGCATTATAAATTATGTTAGCATGTCAATAAGGTAATTATAGTTTTTTTTATCTTCCACATTGTAGATAAATAATCAATAATCCTTTTTTGGGATCAAAGACAACATTAACACTATTGAAATGAGGAATCAAGCTCAACAAGACAATTTTGGATGCTCACATCTCCCTTGAGGCTGTGCATGGGAATATAAAAAGTTAAAGTATGTTTATTAAGGTCTTAAAATATTCATTTGTGTAATTTATTTCTAGTTTCAATGTCCCATATTTATGAACAAACTTTAAGAGGGTAAAATAGGCCTAAATCCTTGCTAGTGACTAGTTTAAGGAAATGTAGATGGAAAGCTAATCTGATGGAATATTTTGTCTTGAATGATAATTGGAGGTTTTATAATACTCTCTTAGGATCCATAAAATCAATATTATTTGTACGAAATGTATACAAACAAGGTAAAAATTGGGTTTTTTAAATTATTTTTTACATTGTGCAGGTTCTAGAAACATTCAAGAGATGAAACCAAGTTTGAGAGGAAGATATGGACTTATTATAACCCCCAATATCAATTTAATGTTCCATAAAAAATCTTACGTGTTCAAAAAATAGCTCTCATCTCAGCCAGTCAAAACTTATATAGTGACCAAGCTAGTGAGAAGGGTGGAAAACTTCAAGTGAGTTGATTTTAAGGTGTGCCTAATGAATATATGGAAATGGAGGGTCTTAAAAATTGTCAATCACTCCATCCCATGTATTTTAATTGAAAATTGATGTTATTTTTAAATCCAAGTGTGCAGGGTACATGAAGGAAGAGTTTTTTAGACTACAGATGGTGATAACTCATTTATAAATGATGCCAGATGACCATGACTATAACCAATGCATGGAGAGGAATGTTTTAAATCCTTAACTATAATTCCAATCATCAAACATATCCCTAGTCATTTTTTGGACGTTCAAATAGATGTGGATGATGAAGGCAATTTTTTGAGCCAAAACAAGGAGTTTCATGCTACTTTTCATTAGTTTTATGCCTTGTATGAACACTTGTACTTCCTAAAATTGCATAATCTATTCCATAATATTTTCCCATTCAAAATTAACTCTTTTTATCAGCTTGAAAAGTGTCCTTGTGACCTTTGGACTTCTCTCTTCTTCTCTCTCTCTCAAGTTTTATAAGAACTAGCCATTTTGGCCCTTTTAACTTATGCTCCACCTGAGTATGGTGAATCCCTACTCATTTTCATACAATTTATCAATAATAATTATTTTTAACTCTTTCATAAATTTTCATAGTGTGTTTACTTGGATGATTTATGTTTCTTAGTGATGACTTATTATTTCCTTAACATTGTTGTTTTATTCTCTCGCCTATTTGTAGTTGGAAAGCTTCTTCTTACAAGGCATGTGAAGTGTTTCAGGAAGTGTCAGGGTTGAGTGAGTTAGTCTATTCACTAATTCCATTTAAAGCCATTTGTCTATCCTTTCTAGCCTAAACATTCACCCATAACCTCATAATGTAATATTGATGTGAGAAGATGTGGATTGGAGAAGTGTATGTTTGGTTAGTCTCTTGGTTTCATGTGTAACATGTAGCTAGTTGGAATTCATCAACTTATTTAGTGTATCACCTCCCTTATGATAGTTTGATTTTAGTTTTTTTTCTCCCTTTTCTCCCCCAAATTTTAGGTTTAGTAGTGATCCAAAGCGGCACATCAAGGGAGTTAGCCCTATCTAGAGATTCACCTCATTCATAGGTTGTCCACAAACCTAGATGTGTTTCAATTGTGCCACTTGAATTAGGAGAGCTGAGACATCTCATGAAAGGGCAAAAATTCAAGTGATAACACAAATTTTAATGGCTATCTAATGTGTAGACTATGTTTCTCTCATAAATAGTGGTAGGGTCTTTGGTGAAATAAGAATACACAAAGTCGCAAGTCTAGATGCTAAATCTCTGGAACCCATAAATCTCACTTCCACATGCCATAATGAGGATATACCTATTTAATGTGTAAGTGTTAATGTGACTAAATATTTTGATATGACTCTACTATTTCTATATCTTACATCTTTTGTGGATAATATAAGGTATGTAGTTGATAGTTTTACTAAATAGAGCACAAGAATGATGCAACACATCAGAGACATGTTTTCTATAGACAATAACATGGAGCAAAGACAAAATAATTTGAGTTCAGTTCTACTTATACAACCATTGAAATAATAAAACCCTTGCTTGGATTCATTTATTAGATATATTGTATAAAAACTTTTCTTTGGAAAAGGGTATATTTTTTACATAAATGTACAACTCTTACTAATGATGAAAATTTTGCTTTTGGTTTTGTTGAATTTGCATAACTAGGGGAGATTTTTGGTTGCATTCATGTCCTAAGGTTATAAAATGAATTGGGAATTTACATAAGGAATGCTATAAAACATTGTGACACTTGAAGTATAGAGGTAACTGAAACATCTATCATTAAATGGCCTTCCAACAAAATAGTGGACACTGAGACTTGTAGAGTAATCAATTTACCATACATGACACCAAAGGAGAAAGAAATTGGAAATGTTTGGGATGTAGTGGATAATGAAGTCACTTCTTTCTTAACATTCCTAGTGCAAAGGTAACCAAAAAAATTAGCTTGTGCCTAAAAATACTTAGGTTGAAAAGGAAGTCAGCCAAACACTTCACTTAGCAAAGTGGAGTTTGATGAAAGCATAGATAGTGATATTTTAACAATGTATGTGGATAAATGTTGCATCCAAAAATGTTTGTAGTCAGGATTGTCATTTCAGATTCTAAAATTTGCAAAGATAAAGTTGCTTAATTCCACCACAATAGATAGGAGGCAACATGTCTTAGATTCCATTTCTACTGATTTATTTAAGAAAAATAAAAACAAAACTAGCATTGAATTTTAGGGTACATAGATCTATTTGGAAGCTTGGCTTAAAATCTATGGATTGAAGAGAAGTACCTTTTTTGACATTCAAAATTGTTACAAAAATGGGGAACAAAATGCATTATATGCAAGGAGATTTTATCAAAATCCACATAAGAATACAATGGTAGCTAAAGATTTGTTGGACCAATTGGTGGATGTTTTTATATATTTTTCTTCGAGACTAACATGCCAAGCAGATATAAATGGCTCACGAGAAAATGTTTGGCATCTCCCAACATCTTTCACTCAATAATTTATGAGGCACCACATCAATGCACAATTAGTTGATATGGAATATGAGCCAATATCCCAACCAAAATTCAATAACATGTGGAGAAATAATTTTCATAATGTGACCATTGCCACATCTGATGACTTCACTAGGTACAAAACATGCATCTTGTTGACTCAACATAAATGCTCTAGATCCCTCTCTAGAGATCAAGAAGAGTGTATCAATCAAGAATTCATGATGCACTCAAATTAAATACTTTTTTCAAGACAAATGTATTACACACATAAACAAATGTTATATCAATAACCTAAATAATGCCTTAGTGTCATTCATGACAAGGTGGAATGTCAAAAAATATTTGTGCCAAGGATAGTGACAAAAAGTAAAGTAGTTACAGATAGAATATTCGAGTTGTCAATGGCAAGGATTATAACACATGGTCATGGTGCAGGCAAATATGGGCATTTTTTGTAACAAAATTCTTGGAGTTACTATCACCTCATTTAACAAGTACTTCAGGGATATGGAAACAACAATGCCAGATACTTATGGATCTTTACTATATAAACCTAGAACTTCAAAATATCCATTATATGATGCACTTTTGTCTAACAATTGCTACCTTGAATGCAAGATATAGAGAATAAGCACAATCAATTGGTGCCTTCAAGAAACTTCCTTATATGATATACCTTCAACTAGACAACTATTGTGGGGTAATAAAAATAAGTACTTCCATCCATAATTATGTTTAAAAAATGTTGAACCTTATATGGAACTAATGTTACATTTATGAATTCACTAAATCATGTTTTTTCATACAGGTATGTATTATAATATTTATCTCTCCTTGTATACAAAGGTGTTTTCCTTGATGTTGAAGTTGAATTTATCCCTATAGGATATACCCATGAGGACATCAATGACACATTTGGAAACTTATCTAAATGCATAAAGGGGAAAGATGTATGGAGTATGGCAGAGATGATGGACACTTATAGGATGTGTGAAAATACAAGAAACTTCATGCCATATTTAATTAAAGAGGTAGTGTATTTCAAAGAGTATGTTAATAGTTACCAACTAAAGGGAAGAAATGAAATAGTAAGATTGACAAAAGGTCAATACTTTCTTTTACGCATGGATTAAGGTCAGCCCATTATGCATTGAAAACATCTATAAGAGATAGAAATTAGATCCCCTTGACTACATTATGGGGAACAAAAGAAAATGGTGAGCCAAATGTTCTAGAAGGTAATCCGACAAAATAATATTTCAAAGACTTGAAAAATAGAGAAATGTCTAAATATTCCATTGTTACAAAAGAATCAGATAGAAGTAGAAAAAAGAGTGAAAAAGAAATTAAATATAACTTGAATAAGTATGTACATCAATTCAATAAATTCGGTTTGACCAGAAATAGTAAGTGGAAGCATCTAGCATATTACTTCTAAAACACCCACAACATAATGAAAGAAGATGTTCCCTTATGAAGTTGAGTGTAAAGGATATTTTTGGCATAAAACTCACCATGACATATCCCTATATAAAGATCTTCACAAAATGGTTGATGACAGGACCCTTAATTTTGGAGTAGCATCTACAGATACATATGTTGGTCCAAGAAACAAAAGAACAAAAAATGCATTTGATCCAGCGAAAGATGTGCAAATCAAAGATATGTTGTTTTTCAGACTTGACAATTCTAAAAGAGTGGACTGTATAGTATGGGTTACTAGAGCTAAAAAAATATTGAGATAATAAAAAAAAATGGGGATATAGAATGAAGGGTCAATGTATCTTGGTTCATCCCATTTTATGCAAGGAAAAAAGATGCAAAAGAAGCAAAAATTTATTCTAGCTACTTGGACAAGAAATGGAAGCCAAACCCAACTAACACATCTTTACCATCCATACTCATAGATAGTATCATCTACGCTTGGAAACCAAATAAAAATTGGAGAGGTCATACACTTGTTCTCACTGATTTTTTGATAAAAGACTATTTGAATGCATCATCCCACTAAGCACTAACAAAAATAGTGATAACAGGATTGTGAAATTTGAAATGGTGTATCCTTAATTTTAAAATGAGAAATATGAATGTTTTTTTTCAAAATCTAGTCCATTTTTTGAGAATGTATAATATTTTATTGTTTTATTTATTTGTATTTACTTCTAGTGGTACTTCACAATTTAGTTCTTGGAAAATACACTTTAGCATTAGAGTTTTATATTTTATACTAAGACAATTCAGTATTTCCATAATTGTGCATTTATTTAATAGCATTTGGCTATTAGAATGTCCAATTCACATTTTTACATCCTTCAAAATGGTCTTCAGCAAATGGTCTTCATAATTTGCACATTTGAGAATTTACACTTCAGCTTTTATGTTTCAAAAAATACACTTCAAGATTCTCATGTATACGAAAAGGTCTTCAAGTTTTATGCCTAGGAATGTCCCATTTGCACATGTCAAGATTTATTCTTTGACATTTACATATCGATAAATGTTATTAAACTTTTCAATTTTTCAAATTACACTTCATACAAGCACTTGAGATTTTGCCACATGACATAATATTGATGAATCAACTATGCAAAGGGATGATCAATCTAAATAAAAGTCCCAAATAATGCTAGCACCTAAGATTGCAACACACATCATAATATTAGTAACTCAAATATGTGGGAGATTATATTAATAATATAATAATAGAACACCATGATCGATATGTGACAGGTACACAAATATGAGATAAACTTTTACATTCATGAGAACATCACCTGAATCAGATTAAATAGATAGTTTATGATCTAATCAGCCAAAGACACATCAAATCCTAAGCTTCCTAGGTGTTTTAAATCACATATCTCCTGAGAACCTAATTGATATATAAATTATTTTTCCTTAATAAATAAAATACCAAGTCTTATTATCTATAAATGCATGGTCTATGAACCAGTTTGAATGGCCGCATAATTTGGACTTATTGTAAATATATAATATAGATGTGATTTATTTGTAATAAGTCTAAGTAATTCTTGTTGAAGTCCAATTTATTTATGATAGTTTTCAACTACTAATTATTTATGATCATTTTAAATAATTTAGACTTATCACAAATACATTAGACAGATGTGATTTATTTGTAATAAGTCAAACTTAATATCGATACAATCTAATTTAATCTTGATACAGTCCAATTTATTTCTGATAGTTTTCAAAAATTTAGACTGTTGATAAGTCTGAATTATATGAAATAGTCCTTATATGACTCATTTTATTCCTCATCCTCCTATATTTCAATGTTTTACAAGCTACCATCTCTCCCCCATTATTTTCCCATATGTTATATTTGGATATATAGTCCATGCTATCAATAATACGCAAGGTAAAGTGCCACAAAATAGAGATAGTCAACATGTTCCTCCTCAACCACCTCCAGATCCTATGATACAAGTCAATCATTGGTACAAAATGTTATGATATCATTGACTAATTATAAATCATAGTCATATTTTATACACTAAAATTTAATCAATAAATGCTTGACATTTCTGGTCCTTGACATATTTTATCTTGCTTGGCCAACTCACCATTCCAATAACCATTTATTTAGATGAAAGCCTTTAAAGTCTTAAAAATACTGAGAATATATTCTAGACTTCCCCAATTTATTCATATTCATACCTAATAATAATATAATTCACTATCATTTCAATTTCACAAAATTTTGTCTAAGTCAAATGAAGTGAATATTAAATAATAAAAATTCCTTTGTAATTTAATAACAAATCATTCTAATAAATTATTCTTTCCAAATAACAAATCTACCTAATCTATCTAATTAAAATAATTTTATATGTATTTAAAATCACGTTATTTAAATACTTAATAATGTATCTTTTACATAATATAAATGCCCATAATGAAGTTAATGACATGGAGAGATCTTAATATATAAAATAATATTTTTCTTAATAATTAAGAAAACACATACAATTTTATTCATCGATAATTTAGACACAATCTATTCTAGTTAAAAGGACTCATTTCATTGTAATAGCTCTCCCAACCTTATCCTTACCATAAGTTACCAAATAAATAACTTCATTGCTCCATGCCATGTTTACATATAATACACTTTTCTTAAAATTAGTTATGAAAATGACTAGGTGAATAGTAAATTTTGTGGTGGGATAAGTTGATTATTTAGAAAAAAACACTGAGGATACATGAGCTTCCATAAACAAATCAAGAATTTTATT
>JARHVA010000379.1:850000-895000 GCA_037957365.1 Torreya grandis
TCCTTGCGAAATCCCATCAATGACCTGATATTTCTTTGAAAGTCACAAAAATTAAGTTCACTTAAAAAAAATCAACTAATTTTGATAATAAAATATTAAAAGAGGTCCAAATCATCATAGAGTGTGAGAGGTTGTGACATCCTACCCCCAGTCCACTCCCCCCCCCCCGCCCTAAATTGTGCATTGTCCCAATACACTACAAAAGTTTGATTATGTTCAATGATTTAAAATAAAAAAGGAAACATGTTTTTCATTTCTTCGGTGTCCTCCTAAGTTTTACTTCATTCACCATATTGATCCCATTGTACCTTGTATTGATCAGCCTCTCTGTTGTGTAATTGGTACAAGCTTCTCTCTGACACTCTATATGGCTCTATTATTATTTTTTCAAACTCTTGGACATGGAAGGCATTCCAGTTTAAAATGTGTTTATTATCAAGCACATATTTCTTAAGAAGTGCAACATGGAAAACATCATGAACGTGACTCAACTACGGGGGCAAGGCCAATTGATAGGCTACTAGGTTGATTCTCTCTAGGATCTCAAAAGGTCCTATAAAGCAAGGAGCTAGCTTCACCTTTTTCCTAGAGGTTATAGAATTTTTGCGTGGTCTGACCCTTAAAAACACTTTGTCACCAATCAAGAATTCTTTCTGAACTCTCTTCCTATTTATGTAGCTCTTTAATCTATCTATTGCTTGTTTCAGCCTCTACCTTATAACTTTCACCTGTTCCTCCATGTCTTTTAACAATTTAGGGCTGATTATTATTCTGTCCTCAAGGTTATCCTAACTAAGTGGTGTTTGACAACTTCTCCCATACAGAGCTTTAAATAGAGCCATACCTAAAGATGTTTGAAAAGAGTTATTATAGGAAAGTTATACCAATGGGAGATAATTTTCTCATTTGGTTTGTTGATCCATACAATACATCCTTAGGAGGTCTTCTACAACCTAATTTGTCCTTTCTATTTGCCCATCTATCTTAGAAATGTGGAGCTCAAGTTCAATTGTGTACCTAATGTTGACTATAGGGTCAACCAAAACCTTGAAGTAAACATAGAGTATCTATTAGATATCATCTTCTCTGGAACTCCATGTAAACTAACCACTTCCTTTACAAATTGGTCGGACAAGATTGGTGCATCATTAATCAATTTCCTGGGTATTAGATGCACCACTTTAGTAAGCTTGTCAATTACCATCATAATAGCATCATGCATGTAGAGTGTCATAGGTAATCTTTGTATGAAATCTATACTTACAACTTGACATTTATTATGGAATGTCATGAAGATATAAAATTCTTGAAGTATGATTATGTTCTACTTTAACACTTTGACATTCCAAGCATCGTCCCACATATAATACTATATCTCTTTTCATTCCTTGCCAAAAGTATAGTTTGTTAAAATTGTCATACAATTTATTTACCCCTAGATGACCTGAGTAGGTTGCATTATGAGCTTCAGTCAAAATTATCTTCCTTAAGTCTTATACATCTAGAACATTGATCCTATTCTTATACCAAAGCAAACCCTCGCCGTTCAAGGTATATCCTTAAATTTTTGGGTCTTCTGCATTTTCTTCTATCATCACTCTAACTTGATTATACCAAGGATCCTAATTTTTGTCTTTCTAGTATTTGCCCTTTTATATTATATCTAAGTGTTTTTATATTCATAAGGTGTATTTTCCTACTCAAAGCATTAGCAACCCTATTCTCTTTTCCCTTGATATACTCAATTTCATAATCATACTCACTCAAGAACTCCAACCACCTTCTTTGCCTAGTATTTAGATTGGGTTGAGTGAATATGTACTTTAGCCCTTAATGGTCAGTTTTTAGTTTAAAAGGTTTCCCAATAAGGAAATATCTCCACTTTTGTAAGGTATGAATAATTGACACCAATTATAAATCATGAGGGGCATAATTTACTTCATGAGTTTTCAATTTCATGGACTCATATGCAATTACACCATCATTCTGAATAAGTACCACTCCCTATCCTTTGATTGACGCATCTATTACAACCATGAAATGTCCATTTAGATTAGGTACCTTCAAGATGAGTATCATCGTCAAATTTTCCTTTAAAATTTGGAAAGTTTTATCACACTGCTCTATCCATATAAACTTCTTACCTTTCCTTTGCAATGTCGTAATTAGGTTGGTGATCCTAGAAAAACCTTCAACAAATCTCCTATAATATCTTTCTAACCCCATGAAACTCCTTACTTTTGATACGTTCTTGGGAATTGGCCATTCCATTATTGCCTTTATCTTGTTTGGATCTATTGTAATTCCTTCTTTGGATATGATGTGACCTAGATAGTGAATTTACTTCTTAAAGAACACACATTTGGACAACTTACCATATATATTAAGTTCTCTCAACCTCTGAAGAACCAATTGAAGATGTGCTAAGTGTTCTTCCTCATTTTTAGATTAAATCATAATGTTGTCTATGAACACCAAGATTAACTTATCTAGGTAATTATGGAACACACTATTCATTAAGTTCATAAATGCTAAAGCAGCATTTGTTACCCAAATGGTACTATAGTAAACTCATAGTGTCCATATCTGGTCTTAAAAGTGGGTTTTGGAATATCCTCCTCCTTAATTCTTAGCTGATGATATTCTACTCGAAGGTCTATCTTTGAGAAAACCATTGATCCTTTCATCTACTCAAAGAGGTCATCTATATGAGGTAGGGGATATCTATTTCTAATTGTGACCTTATTCAGCATTCTATAATCAATGCATAATCTTAGAGTTCTATCTTTATTTTCCACAAACAAGACTGATGCTCCCCAAGGAGACATACTTGGTCTAATGAATCCTTTACTCAAGAGTTCCTCTAGCTAAATTTTAATTTCCATCAACTCAATGGTGTTCATTCTACAAGGTGCTCTAGAAACTCACTTGGCTCTGGGTACAATATCAATTGAGAAATCAAATTATCTCTTAGGGGGCATTCTAGGGAATTTTTCAAGAAACACATCCTCAAATTCCCTTAGGAATGGATACCCTTCTAGAGTTGTTTCATCTTTAATTTCATCCTTATCATCTATTGTTATCATGAAAATTAAATCTCCCTTCCTTCTCTCCTTCTTCAGCTACATAGTTGATATGGTTTCTAATTTTATGGGCCTATGACCCCCTTGAATCATGACCCATCTACCCTCATTGATGAAACACCTAGCCAACTTTCTATAATAGTCTATTTCAGCTTGGTGTTTGTTCAGCCAACTCATCCCTATTATTAAATCATAGGCTCCTATAGGTGCTAAAAATAGGTCCAAACTTGTCTCAAAATCTGGGAATTATATTTTTTCCTTGGGTAAACATTGAGACACTTCTTTGACTGCATTATCCCCATACTAGACTATCCATGATGCATCCATGTGATTCATTGGGAGAGACAATTTTCTTACTAATTTAAGAGAAATGAAACATTCTGATGAATCAGTATCTATGAGAATTGATATGGGTTTACCCAATACTTTACTTATAGCTTCAATTGGCACATTTCGGTATCTATTTTTGTGATTCCTTACTACAGCATTGATCCTTTGCTATGGTCCTCTTTGAGGTTAATTGGCCCTTATCTATTCTTTCATCCTTGGGCACTCTTGGGTAAAGTGATTTCCTCCACAAGCAAAACATCGTCCTAGCAGGCCTTTTTGGTACTGGGTTCCTTGAGGCATCACCAAAAATTTGTAGAGGACACATTGGGTGATTGTAGTTCATTTGACAATTCCTGTTAAGCTTATACTGGGATCTTCAAGGCATAAGATACATTTGGTGATTGGAGGATACATTGGTAGGCCTTTTTGGTACTAGGTTCCTCAAGGCATAGGATTGAAAAAAAGTAAGCATTTGATAATCTCATTCAAATTTTTATTACATAGAGTTCTTAGCTTTATAGAGGATAAGCTTTATGACTATAACATATAGATTTATGTATAACATTGATTCAAAATTCTTCTAAATAGAATATTCTTCATCCAATTCCATTTCTTCAAGAACTTCATCTTCTGAGTGAACCACATATTGGTGGTATCAATTACATTCCTTACATACTTTAAGGCTTATGTAAGGTACATCAGATCCCATTCTAAACAAAAAATATCTTATTGTTGAGGGCCTCTTAAATGGATGTTTGACTAAAGGTTAAATCATAGGTGATTTTGTTTTAACTAGCTCCACTTTCAAAGATTTGAGTTTAATCTGGATTATAGCTATTGTATCCGAGTCAAAAATTCAAATGTTCTTTGAAAGGTAAGGAAAATACTGAAAAAATTATTGAATAACTAAACCTTCAAAATTTCATCATGTGATGGTCTATGAGGGAGTTAACTGACCTCAAAGGGAAGGTTAAGTTTTTACAAAAGGATAATGATATATTGAATCAATTCAATATGGCAAAGGAAGATAACCAACAAATGCAGAGTCTACAATTTAGGGTCAACATGCTTGAGAATGAGAATGAGAAGCTCAAAAAAAAATTCAATTTCCTTGTAAATTAAAAAAAGGATGCTGTGAATGAGGGGATTCAAAATGTTGAGAACCTTAGAGCTCACCTCGGATAGTTATTTGACACAAAGACCATTCGCAAAGGAAAAAACAAACAGGTTTAGTGT
This sequence comes from Torreya grandis, assembly GCA_037957365.1. Classification (NCBI taxonomy): domain Eukaryota; kingdom Viridiplantae; phylum Streptophyta; class Pinopsida; order Cupressales; family Taxaceae; genus Torreya; species Torreya grandis. Next base: position 854,650 of record JARHVA010000379.1, read on the forward strand.
AGCGGTTGCCAGAAAGATCTAGACAAAAATAAGATGTTGTTACAAATTGATTCTAATCTCAAAAGAATGAAAAACTTATGGGAAGACATCATAGGAAATATTGACATGAATTAATATTCTACTTCTTATTATGTTGTTTTTTTGATGTATTTATGCTATATTTGGACTGTGTTCTGGGTTTTTTGGCCCTATTTTACCTTTGTCTTTCTAATGGTCTTTGGTATACCTTTATTTTCTTTTTTTTTTGTACTTAACCTAGGGTTTAAGGACCATAGTTCAAAAAAATTCCCCACTTTTAGCCATGATTAAAAAACATAATGCTAAACCACTTACTATTGATTATAGAAGTTAAAAATTGTTGCATTTTATGATTCACAATAAAAGCGAAGGCAATAGTGACAATTAAATTTTTAGGTTTAAGTAACACATTACATATTTAGTCGTTATATTGAAGGGGATTTTGTGTTTGTCTTCAAGTTATTATCTGAATTTGGTTCGACAAAGACATTATGAAAGATGCCCACTTTTTTTTAAGGATTTGCATGGCACTAAAATTGTCATGTCTGACTATTCATTCTATTTTCTAAACATCTCCTTTATGAAAAAATTTAAAGTAGTTTATGTCATAATCTAATGTTTAGTGATAAAAATATCTATTTTTAATGTTATAAGGATTTACCAAAGTTTTCTAAACAAATTATAAAAATTCGTACAAACATTTTTTCTTTTTATTTATTTATTAATTTACATTAGAATGAATCAGTTATGTGTGTGGAAGTATTTTATTGTTTATGGTTTGGAGATTCATCTTAGGGTTTATAATATCTATGATTTATCTAAAAATAATATGTCAGTGTTTTTATATTAAAAAAATATTTTATCCTATTTTATTTATTTATATGTAAAGTGCAGTGCATGATTTCAATCAGAATTTGTTCATGTAGAAATAGCTTATATTTATGTGTATTTCGTATAAAATGAGCAATGGACCATAAGCAATGACACATATTGGAAAGTTACTAAGTTTATCTTAGATATTTTTTGTTGTGTTCATATTTTTTTATTAATGTAACTGTTTATGTTTATTGCATTATTTAGTTAATTGTTAGATGGTTAGGTAGTGTACCAGTTAGGTAGTTACAATTATGTAACTAGTTTATACTATACATATTACATTGCATCAATGAATAATATCATTGAATTCATTTACATCTTCATCTGGTATCAGAGCATACCAAGAAACCAAGCATCAATGTGAAGGATAATGTAGCTAAGACTATGGTCTAGACCTGCAAATGCAACAGTCCATTGAATTAGTTGATAGAAGTCACGGAGTTGAGAATCTTGGTGCTAAATGGAGGTAATAACCTATGTAGATTAGGTAATTGACATTGATGATATGTAGACATGCAGACTATTTGGTAGAAGGTAGTTGTTTGCATTAAAAAATGAAAAATTCATAGGATAAAAGGCCTACAACTGTTACTCCCAAGAAGGTGGCTCTTGCTGAAAGAAAGGATAGAAGGTGCATCTGTACGTGACACTTCTGAAATCTTTGGATGAAGTCAAGCAATTTTTATTATTCTCTACAAGATTCCCTATATAACATTGGATATCTTCAATTGGATGAATTAGTTTGCCAAGGCCTGCTAAAAATTAGCAAAAAGCTTGATGAAGGCTATGATGAAGATGATGAATGCAAAGAAAAATTCACACAAAAACATATGTATCTTAATACACAAGCATATCAAGCCCACTTGCATGCCAAATTTTGTCCTTGAAAAAGGGACACTTGTTTGTACCTAAAATAATTTTGAAGCAATAAAAATATTGTTTTGATTGTGAATCTTGTACAAATAAATATGTCTGCCCCAAATTACTCTTGTTCGATGCCCAACTTCTATAAGGGCCAAATTTAACCACATAGAATATGCAAATTTGAATGATTCTTCATATCGAATAATTATGGGGCATCATCAGTGGTACAGTGACCCATCCTACAGGAGATTATGAACAAAAAAATATGACAACAAATACAAAGGCTATGATATTGATCACACTCAATGTCACTAATGAGATTCAACCTCAGATTTAGAATGTGCCAACATCGAAAGAGGTTTAGGGCATTCTGTCCACCATTTATGAGGTAAAAAACTAGATGAAACTTGATAGTCTTAGTATGAAAGATGGTGAGAAAATTGAGGAGTTCTTATGTCGCATAGCAAAACTTCAAACAAAATTAATTTCACTTGGAGAAATTATCAAGGAAAAAAAATTGTTTGGATGACATTAGGAGCTCTCCCCTTTCAATTTTAAACATTTATCATGACACTCAATATCACAAAGCAAATAGTGTCTTTCCAAGAACTGGTGAATTCTCTTGAACAAGAAGAAGCTATCCAATCCATTCAAGATGAGTTCAAGGATAAAGCCCTAATTTCCATGTAACATGGTCCAAAGTTCTTGAAAGGACCACAAAAGCAATCACACCAAAAACATAAATATGAGAAGGAAAAAATATGGTGTCATATTTGTCATGCAAATACACATGACACTGATTGATTCTAGTATAATGCCTTAACACAAGGCTCATCTAGTCAAGAAGACACATCTAGTGGAGATGATTCACAAAAATATAAAATATGTCCTCAATGATAGAATCAATGTGGACATGTAGTGGCAAAAAATTAACAGGAAGATGAATCTAAATAGGAGGTACTCATGAAAGTAGAATACGACAGTAAATATAATAACATAGTTCTTATTTGACAAACATTTTCACAAAAGAGTAAAGTTTGGTTAATCAACTCTAGCATGAGCAAGCATATGACAGGATGAAAATAACTCTTTGAATCAACCCAATGGATATTGAGTTTGAATTACAGATGATAAAGAGTATGTTGTAGAAGGAATTAGAACTATCACCATTTTTCTTGGAATGTGAAACTGTACTCTCATAAAGGTACTGTATGACCCTAGCTTGACAACAAACCTCTTATCTATAAGTCAACTCTTGAATCATAACGTTAAGGATGAGTTCATGATCAATAATGGCAAAACATCATGTCTCCTCTCATGGGAAGGCAAGTTAATTATGATAACATTCTTTAAGGATCGATTATTTACCCTAGATGCAGTTTCTTCTAATGTTGATGCTCTTTCTACCTCTGTGGTAGAATCTACTACACTATGACACTATCGATTTAGGCACCTTTATATTATCTCTTTGTACCACCTCAACTCTAAGGCCATGGTACATGGACTTATTCAATTATCCCATTCTTTACATGTATGCACTAGATGCATTGCCAACAAATAACATAGGGTTCCATTCGAGACAATTTCCTCACATGCCAAGGATCGTCTCAATGTGGTACATGCCAATTTATGTAAACCCCTACCTATTTATTTCCAAAGATTTAAGTACTTCTAGTTGTTCATTGATGATTTATATCACAAGACATGGGTGTTCTTTCTCAAAAAGAAGAGTGAATCCTTTACCTCATTTTAATATCTTCTATCAGCTTATTATCACCCAATCATGGAAGCCTCTTCTTTTCTTACATTCAAATCGAGGGGAGGGTAGGAGGAATTCAAATCGAAGGAATTTTGGTCATTCTTGAAGTAAAATGTCATCAAATAGCACCAGACTGCTCCCTATAAACCCTAATAGAATGGAATTGTAGAGTGACACAATCGTTTAGTCATGGAGATGGCTCATTACATGCTTTCCACTATGAAGTTAGAGGCGTGATTTTGGGCAGAAGCAGTTCAGATAGCCATATATCTTCTCAACATGACACTCAAAAATATATTATAAGAAAAGACACCAAAAGAGGTATGGAATGGTCATAAACCTTTGATCTCTCATCTTAAAGTATTTGGTTATACATCTTATATGCATGTCTCAACCAAAAAGAGAAATAAGATCAAACCGAAGCCACTCCAGTGCCTTCTATTAGGGTATTATACTACCTCAAAAGCATATCATCTCATGGATCCTACGACATAGAAGATTTATGAAATTCGAGACGTGGTTTGTGATGAGTCATCATTTGACTCATTTCTATAGAAAGATTCAGAACATACCACCTCTCATAGATTGCTCCCATAATTAGATGATGAGAATGAATAATATTATCACAAAAAAGGTGAGCTCCAAGGATAATTATTCATCGATCTTGGAAATCTAGAATATAATTATTCATCAAATTAGTAGCAACATCAATGTCCAAAATGGGTAGAAAGCACCATTAGGGACTCACACCTGAACTCTAATCCATATAATTCATCAAGAGTTTGGACGAGAAGACAAGTGAGAAATGAATTCAATCTCACATTGATGAGTTTAGTAGTTGAAAGCACCAAACCAGAGACAATTCAATAGATTTTATGTCAACCTTAGTGGAAGAAGGCCATGGATGGTGAATATGATGCCCTCATCAAAAATGGAACATGGAAACTTGTCGATTTGCGTATAGTAAAGAGCTCCATTTGTTTCAATTGCATTTTCAAGATTAAATACAAAGTAGATGGATCTATTGACAAATACAAAGCATGACTTGCTGTAAAGGGGTATGCTTAGCAATAAGGAAACAATTATGAGGATGCCTTTTCACCCACTACTAAGATTAAGACCATCAGAGTTGTTTGCACACTCGTAACACTAAAGTGATTGAAACTTTAATAGATGGGTGCCAAAAGTACATTTATGAATGGTGATCTCAAATAAGAAGTTTACATGAACCATCCAAAGGCTTCATTGATGAACAACAACCACAAAAGATATGCCATCTATTTAATTCACTTTATGGACTTGAGCAAGCACCAATGACATGGAACATTAAGATATATGGTCATCGATTGCATTGTGGATTCATTCGTAGCCCCTCAGATTCAAATTTATATATCAAGAAGGTAGGCACAGAGATTGTCATTCTTGTTTTGTATGTAGATGATTTTGTGACCACTAAAAGCTTAGATAATATCATTGAGGAAGTAAAGAATGACTTGAAGAAACCATTTGACATGATAGACCTTGGGCCACTTCATTATTGTCTTGGCTTGGAGATATGGCAAAAGAAGAATCACATTTTTGTCTCACAAATGAAATATGCTAAGATGCTACTTGAGAAATATGAGATGATAGATTAAAAACCAATGTCAACTCTAATGGAGAAAGGTTTGCAACTATCCCAATTTCAGAATTCACCTCAAGCAGATGAAACACACTACAAGCAACTTGTTAGGAGTCTCATTTACTTGACATATACTAGACTAGACATATGCTTTGTTGTCATCTATATTTCAAGATTCATGCAAGAGCCAAAGAAGTATCATTGGGTTGTAGTGAAGCATGTTTTGAGAGATATCTGAGGTGGAGTTGTTATAGTCTGGAATACAAGAAGAACTCAAATTTCTTCTTGCAGGGTTATACAGACCCTTAAAATTCATAAAACATAGTTAATAAAACATTGACCCCTTAAAATTCATACATAGGTTAGTCTCCTCAGATATAACTTCTATTAATAATATTTATATATAATTTTAATTATAAAAAAATTGTTTCTAAAATTAAATCTATGAATTCATCGAATTGAGTACATAAAATGTCTCGTTTTTAAAGGTATTTCATTCAAATGATTGTTATATTTTTCAATTTATACAACAAAAGAAGTCTTTTCATTATTAGGAGATTTTTGTCCTCCCCAAAAACTTAAAAACTTATATAGTGTAAAGAATAGAAAGTACACTTCACTTCTATTTTGTGATTAATAGACATTAGAGTATAATTGTATTTAATACCTGGAAAATACGTAGGAGAATCTTTCAATAAATTGCAGTTTCTTCCTTTCTTCAAAATTGTCATACCGATGGTTGGCTCACTACCTTCTAGACCTGCCTACAAGCAGGCGTCCAGATTTGAACTCAGATATCCTAGTAAATAGGATGAAATTTTTTAAAAGTCAGTTCAATGATCTCATTTAGTTTGCACTGGTACTTGCTATTCAAGATTATATGGATTTCCTTGAAGATAATATTTACTATTTTTGCTTCTGAAAAAGAGGATTTTGCGGGGGCAATTACAGCTCTATTTGTTTCTTCATTGCCACTATGATTGTGTTGTAATCATGAAAAGAATGTACTTTTCTTTGGTTTTTTCCTCTTGCTTTCTCAAATACAACTATTTTTTAATATCAAAATTTAGGCACCTGTCAAACAATGTTTGCTTGTAAGACCTGCTGTTTGCCCAGAAAGTACAGTTTTTATTAGATGCATTTAATAGTTCTCTCAGGATGAATGCTCCTCATTGAGATAGCGACGACAATAATTTGGGCTATGAGAATTATGGAGCCTTAGCCTCACCTTGTAATATTAATGATTCAGTGTGAATATGGTAGACTGGTAGTACTTATGGTTGAAATATTTCTTAAACTTTTGAGAAGAAAAAACAAGTGCTCTGTTTTAATGCAATATCAAGCAATCATCTTGCCATTCTTTAAACTATTCTTATTACTCAATTATTTTTCGCACGTTGCAAAATTTATACTGAATTGAAGGCATATGGGAAAAGAACGATGTGAGAAAAGAAAGGTGTGAGAAATTAATTCACACTGCATTAACTAAAAACTGATGGAACCAAACTTTTTGGGGAAGAATATTACATAGTAACAACTAAAATATGATACAATGTCTTGGCTTGATGATGTACAGGTTAATGGCAAGTGAGTCTTACAATTTATCTAGAAAGAGAGCAACAAACGATCTAAAACTATAGCATCAATTAACACAAGAAAACATCAATTAAGATGAGTTCATGAAGTAAATCAATGGGGCTTTCATAATTAAGGCCCGGGTTTAAATCTCAGAATGATGTAAGCTCTGAGTAATATACCTGCCACATTCAATTTCAATTGTGTCTTACCATAATAAGTATAAAAAATGAATATACCACATTCAATTCTGGAAGTGGTGTGAGGCTAGGTGTGAGTCCTAGATGAATTTGATGGAACAGATATACCCCTAGATCAAATCCTGGAATGATGTCCAATGTTCCAAATTCAATTGTAAATATTCCTTGCCTCTAAAAATATAAAAATTGAATATATTTAATTCCATTTTAGGTGTGGCATGCCTCAACATATGAGGCAAGGATAGGTGTAAATCCTAGTATTTTTCATTGTATTTGTCAATTTTACATACTAAAATTCTATTACTTCAATAGCTGATTAATGAGTGAAATGGAATAAATTTATAAACAGGGCATTTAATTTATAATTTTTATTTTTATTTTTTATATGATTAAATGGAGGGCAGATGGAAGCAGCGATTACTGTTACATTCTTAGATATAGCTATTTCAATGTTTTTCAAAATATTTTTTTTTTCAATTTAGGAAGATCTATAGAATCCTCTGGGAAAGTTTTTAGCTATTCATTGGGTCTTTGTTTCTACTTTTTTAGGAGTGAAATTTGGTGAATCAATGGTATATTTAGAACATCCCATTCCTGTGAAATTGTTCCATTGAAATGGCAATGTATTCCCCTCCTTTGCATATTAATTTGATATAGTGTTTCTACTTTAAGAGTATCTCTGGCTGTGGTCTCAAGAGGAAGATAATTGTTTCTTAGACTCAGGGTCAATACTTTATATCCATTGTGCTAGAGAAGCAAGAAAAAAAAGGTACAAATCGTGTCTCTATCAGTATCCAAAATATGAAGTATTTTTACATTGCATAGATATAAAATTATAACTATGGAATTAGTACAAGTTTTTAGTTGTGAATAATGGTGATAGAAAAAAAAACGTATTGGATCCTCATAGTGAAACATATGCTTTCCTTGTTCTCTGATCACTTTTAGCTTACCTTTCTTCTTAATTTTTCTAAAGTAGAAGAAAACATGCCTTTGCCAATGGGATATATATGCCTATCCTCAAACTAAATGAATTAAATGTTATGAAGAAAGAAATATACAGTGAAAAAACGATTTATTTTTTATTTTTTTTAATCATGTTAAAATGTAATAATTATGTTAAGAATATTCCTAAATGTATATTTTGCCAAACATAAATTTAAAAAAATAAAGTTTTAGAGGACAACTAAGTGTAATTCCATGTCTGAGCTTTTGTCTTCCCAACTCAAAATTAAAAAACAAAATCATATTTGACAATTTTATTATCTTTACCTCTGTTTTCTATAAACAAGTTTTTTAAATCTGAGAAATAGTTGGCTTATTGAGATATAGTAATCTATTTGTCTACCTATCTACTGACATCTAACAGTCACGTCTATTTGTATTCTTTTTCTACTTATAGTTTCATTGCAGTGGTCCTCTGAATCCCACAATATATTTTGCTAATATAAATGGTGAGTCCGTGGAGAAAATATCCTCTTTTGTAGTATGAACATTAGGCTTGTTTATATATTCTATTGTTTCCTTATCACACAAAACTTCCCCCTTCCAATCAAAAATTACGAATTATCAAAAGACTGTTTAGTACAGATATGTATCCCGTCTAGCTGTTGTGGAAACTTTTTATCAGAAATTTTGTCTTATTTATTTATTTGAATTCACCCTACCAAAATTTCATTTTTAGTCTCATTCTCTGAACAAAATAATTATGGGTATCCATATTAGAACAATGAGAAGTTTTTATTCACTTCCATATTTCAACAAACTTGAAGCTTTTTTAACTAACTCTCAATTTAAAGTTGTATAATTGGGAATTAAACTAAATAATGGCCAGAATTCACATAAGGCTATAGATGCAGTTTTCATATAAGATATTTTTTTGAATGGATTATATATTCAAGAACCACACATGTACTTGGGCTTATGAATTGAGCTGGAGTGTTCATGAAGTTAAAGTTATGAATAAATAATAAAGTAAGAAGACATAAATGAGAGACAAGAATCTAAGAGACGCTGATAGTTTTTATTTCTTGAATGGGTTATATATTCAAGAATTATGTTATCAGATACATCTTCCCCAGGGCTTGGGAGCGCAGTGAAACGTGGATATGGTATAGTACGGGTACGATCTGCGGGGATATGCTCAGGGACGTCTTGCCCCCTGCGGATATGGCCGGATACATCCATAGGGACGGGTACGATCCGCGGAGGATACGCCTAGGGATGTCTTGCCCCCTGCGGATACGGCCGGATACGTCCACAGACATATCCGGCCATATCCGCAGGGGGCAAGATGTGCCCTCGGCATATCCCCCGCGGATCGTACCTTTTAAAAGTTATTTTAAATCTTTTTTTTCACTTTAAAAAATTTGAAAGTCAAAACTCAATATAATAACCCTAAAACCATCATTCTTCTCTTCCATCGCTACTGCATCCACCGCCGCTGTTGCAGACGCAAGCCATTGCTCGCATGGCCAAGGAGCTCGCGCGGTCCCCGGCCGTAGGGTTTATTTTTTATTTTTTCCTTTTAGTTAAAACTAAATAACTTAATAATAATTATTAATAAATTATTAATTAATAATATATATTTAATATTAATAAAAAATATAGTTAATATTAATATTTTTTTCTTTTAAGTTTTTTTAATCTATTAAGTTATTAACTATTTTTTATTAACTTTATTATAAATTAAAAACTTAACTATATTATTTATTGACTATATTTTTCTATGTTACCAGATACGCCTCCCCTAGGGCTTGGGAGCACAACAAAACACGAATACAGTACGGTACGGGTATGATCCGCAAGGGATATGCTCAGGGCACGTCTTGCCCCCTGCGGATACAGGCGGATACATGGACGTATCCGGCTGTATCTGCAGGGGGCAAGACATGCCCTGGGCGTATCCCCCACGAATTGTACCTTTTAAAAGTTATTTTAATTTTTTTTTCACTTTAAAAAATTTTAAAGTTAAAACTCAATATAATAACTTTAAAACCCTCATTCTTCTCTTCCGTCGCTGCTGCATCTGCCTCTACAGCTACATCCACTGCCATTGCCTCTGTCGCCGCTACTACCTCCGCCATTGCTACTGCTCTCCGCTGCTGCAGACGCAAGCCATTGCTCGCGCGTCTGATGAGCTCGCACAGTCCAGGTAGGTCGCACGGTCCCTGGCCGTAGGTTTTTTTTTTCCTTTTAGTTAAAATTAAATAAATTAATAATAATTATTAATTCATAATATATATTTAATATTAATAAAAAATATAGTTAATATTAATATTTTTTTTCTTTTAAGTTTTTTTAATTTATTAAGTTATTAACTATATTAACTTTATTATTAAGTTTTTTTTAATTTATAAATATTAATAAATAATATAGTTATTAACTTAATAATAATATTTATAGTTTTAATATTTTAATAAAAATTATAAAATGATTTTTTTAAATTTTAATAGTAATTATTTTTTTTAGTTTTTACTATTAAATTTTAATAGCAATTTTTTATTTTGTACCAGGACTAGAGCTATAAGCTTATACGGATTTTTCAGAAATTAGAATGTCTCAGGGTGCAAGTGATAACCTCCAAATCTGATCCACGAGCGCCCCTTTGGAAGTATGTGACAATATTAGAACAAATCCCTGGTGGAGGGTGTTTTCATTGGGTTTGCTCAAAGTATAATGGTAAATTTAAGAGCTCGTATAGTCGAGTGAAAGCTCATTTGTGTGCGATCTCTGGTACTGGAATCAAAATTTGTAGTGGGCCAAGCATAGGTGGAATGCCAAGAAAGGGCTTGCCACAGGGAAAGATCATTACATACATCAAAGAACAAGAAGAGGTAGACACTATTGTGGGGTAAAGATCGAAGCATCCTTTGAGAAAGAAATGATCACCACCTGTTGATCCAGCTCATGCTAGTGTGGTGACCCCATCACACCCCTTTCTTGTAACACCTGTTGTAGCCGAAGAGGAAGAGGATTCACCTCTTGGTCACAAGAGAACAAAAGATGCAGGCCCATTGGAGAGGGCATTCCAAAATGACTCCAGGGAAATAGCGAAGCAGAGCATCGCGTGTTGTATTTACGCATGTGGGTTGTTATTTAATACTATTATATCACCATACTGGAAAGAAATGGTGAGATCTATCAATGTTGCCCCTAATGGGTTTGTCACCCCAAGGTATGAAAAGATGTGCACCACCTTATTGACAAAAGAAAGAAAACACATTGAAGATGCATTGAAGCCCATCAATGATTCATGGATTGAAACAGGGGTGTCCATCAGTTTTGATGGATGGAAAGATACGACAAATAGGCCATTAGTTAATGTGATTGCAATGAGCCCTAAAGGGGCAATGTTTTTGAAGGCCGCTGATTGTGAGGGGCAAGTGAAAGATGCACAATTCATTGCTAACATCCTGATAGAGTCCATTGAAGCAATGGGGTCTCAAAACGTTGTTCAAGTTGTAATGAACAATGCTAAAAATTGTAGAGCTACGGGCATGTTGGTTGAGGCAAGGTATGGGCATATATTTTGGACACCTTGTGCCATTCATTCCCTCAACCTTATATTGCGAAAGTTGGGACAAAAATTGACTGGATCAAACAAGTCTATGAGGAGGTGAATGAGATCCAAATATTCATAACCAACCATCACATGTCCCAAGCCATCTTTAGGACCCTCTCAAAATTACAGTTGTTGAAGGTAACTCTTAATTTAATTACTTAATATTATAACTTTTACGTTTGTAATTTGTAGTGTTTTTATTTTTGAACAATTTTTTAAGTTTATTAATTATTTCAATTTGTTTTAATTTTGTATTAGGTTGCTGAGACTCGATTTGCCTCACACACCATCATCTTGAGATGACTTGTAAGGTGTGTGACGCATTGAGTAGCATGGTCATCAACAACCTTTAGGGTGTATGGAGGCAGGCAAATAGTGAGAGGGCCACAAAGGTGAAAGGGTGGATTCTTGATTATGCATGGTGGGAATGTGTGGAGTATTTATTGAGTTTTACTGAGCCCATTGACAGCATGTTGAGATATGTGGACATGAATCATCCATGTTTGGGTGAGATTTATGATGGAATTGACTCAATAATTGAGAACATTAAATCCATTATAAATGCTAAAGAGCAAGATCCCACAGAGAAGTTCTTCAAGGAAGTGCAGTCACATCTCATTGAAAGGTGGAACAAAATGACCACCCCATTACATCTTCTTGCTTTTGCCTTGATACCCAAATACTATAGTGTAGAGATTCTTTCTTTGCCTAGGAGGGTCGCACTGTATAGGGATGCTGAGGTTGTTGAGGGATATAAGGCAGCATTCTTTGAAATCTTTCCCGATCTAGAGGTAGAAGACCAAATTAGAGAAGAGTTTGTGCATTTCATATCTTCAGTGGGTCACTCCCTTGGTGCTATTCGTGACAAGTATAAGATGGATGCTCACTTTTGGTGGTACCTCCATGGGCAAGCATCCACCCACCTTCAACCACTTGCAATAAAAATTCTTTCACAAGTAAGATATTAATTTTTTTACTCTACCCTTCTTTTGACCTTTTCGATGTTTTGTTTTAAGTTTTAACTTTAAGTCTTTTAATTTTTTATTTTTTATAAATTCTAATTCTCGTTGTGGCTTTAATAGGTTGCAAGTTCCTCTTCCACTGAGCAGAATTGGGGTAGCTATCGCTTTATCCACTCAGTTAAACGCAACAAGTTGGTCGTAAAAAGGGTGGAGGATTTGGTTTATGTGCATTCCAACTTACGCCTTCTCTCACATAAACAACCTCAATACAAGGAAGGGACAAAAATGTTGTGGGATGTGAACCCAGAGACTACTGATTTAGTTGCCTCCCTTACATACCTTTCTTTATTTGACACAGAGCTAGACAATGCTTCACACGACTTGCACAGTGGAGCTTGTGGGAGTGGCACTGCTACTGCTTATGGTTCTAATGAACCACACGATGATGAAGACATTGCAGGGGAAGAAGCATATACTATATAGTGAACAATGAGAATGCTGATTTGTTTCTATTTTTGTCCATACATTGTAACATTTCTAATTTTCCACCATGTACCTATTAGAATTTATAGAACTAATATAAGTTTGACTATTGAATATTATGATATTTGGCATTGAGTATATATTTTGTGGTTATATAACTTATTTGAAGTTATTTTGTTTCCTCTATGCATATTATGTGGTTAATTTTGCTTATATGGCTATATTTTTATATTTTTAATTTTATATATATATATATATATATATATATATATATATATATATATACACGGCCGTATCCAAACCACCAAAAAAAATTGACATATCTCCATATCTAATACTCTTACCCATATCCGTACCCATATCCATATCGGCAACTTAGTTCAAGAACCATACATGTACTTGGGTCATTAAATTTTCACCTATTAACTTCATTTTCAGGAGGCCATTATAGAGATGCTTTAAATACTAATACAAACTATTTTACATTGAATGGTTTTTGTTTGAGATTCAATATTTGCATTGTTTTTAAGACCTTAAATTCTATAATTGATAAGCATAATCTCTATAGTGGAGTCCTCTTAGGCTTTGCATTATATATTTATTGTATGCTTTGATTTCCTCCACATAAGATTCTAATGAAGTTAAGCAAATACATTACTTGTCAAATTTGCATTGTGCAAAACCATTGATTTCCAATGCAATCATTGTTTACCTTGTAGAAGATGATAATCTAGAAAATCACATTGTAGGATTACTTGACTTTCTTTAGATAACATGGACATGGGTAAATGCTCATGTTTAAACTAGTGAATTGGTTGCATTTAGTCCATTATTATAAAAATAAATGTGTGTATCTTACTAGTCCAATGTGGACACCATCAGAGGTAGCCTCCAATAATGTGGATAGTTTGAGGCTTCTTTCCACTGCAAGTGAGAATTAGTTGAATAAATTAGTTAATTTCCTATTAAATATGTGATAGTATGATAAATATTTTTATGTAAAATAATTGAGATCCTTTGCATCTCATCGATTGGTAATTTCCACACCTAAGGAAGGTTTTCATGCCCACTCCCTACCCTAAAGTAAAGATCTCATTGGTGATATTCACTTCCATTTAAATCTAGAAGCCTATCTAGACCCCGATGCATGACAAATGACCATATTGAATGGTGAAATGTTAAATCCAAAATACATGTCATAAAAAATAAAAATAAAACTCCTAATATAAGCATTTTTCATGGCAGACAAATTTCAAAGACATTTGAGACTTACCATTGGGGACCATGGCTTATGAATTGAGTTGGTGTGTTCATGAAGTGAAAAAGAAGACAGAAATGAGAGACAAGATTCTAAGAGAAGCTGAAGTTTTTATTTCTTGATTAGGTTATTATATATTCAAGAACACATATGTCATGAAGTGATTGGTAAGCTGAAAATCTAGATAATTAGTTAATTTTTACTTGTTCATATTTTCTTGACTCTAAAATGTCTTTTACATATTCACAACTAAATCAAAGCTTGTTTTTATCTCTTGGTTACAAGAGCTTGGTTGTTGCATTGAAATATTGAAAACCATTAGAACGTGGTTTTCATATCATATTTATTATCAAGGATGGGCTAGGAAATTTAAACAAATAGATCCATTTGTCCAATCCCTTGAATCTTCCCCAGTAAACCAAAGTTCAAAGTAAAGTTTGATGAGTCATAAAATGCCTAGATCATTGTATAGGTTTAATTTCATTTCGTTGAGAATAAGCACTTTGTTGTGCCACAAGTTTTCACTTTTATTGTAATAAAAACAAACTTGAGATGTACTTATAAAGAAGCAAATTTATTTCTTTATTTTTTTTTTTAATTTTTTTGAGTTAACAGTCATTTTATTTATTTCAATTCTATTATTCAATAATCGCTCAATATTTAATCCATTAAATTATTATAGTATCATCTAATCCTTTTGTTTTCAAGCACTTTATGTCTTATATTGAGCATGGGAATTTTTATGTCTTACATTCATCTATCTGAAACCTACTTGTACACAAAATAGATTTTCACTGTAAGTTAATTAATACTATGTATTCTATTTGCATACTATATAACTATTACAAAATTAGGTTCTCATTAATGTATATTTATTATGGGTTTCTTTCTTTTTTGATATATTTTAAGTATGTTAACAAGGATATACATTCAAATATCAAAACATATAAGTGTCAAGTCCCAAAGGCCACATACAAAAAACTAGTATCTCGACTAGGTACAAAAAACAAAATTATAATGTAAAAAAGCCACACCAAAGTGACACCAAGAAACAAAAGACAAAGTAGCAATGGAATTAATAGAATATCTAAAAGGCCATCAAACTATTCATAATTGTCATCATCAATGTTCATATGGGGGGAGGGGGGTTGAGGGCAGGGGAACTATAATCAGAATCAAGTCCATTCTAATTAGAACTAGCTCCATTATGCGAACTTCCTACAATAGATGATAATATTTCCACACATTCATGGAAATTGGAATTTTTTATTTCATTTATAAACATTGACAACTTTAGCAATATCCTCCTTTTTAATATTTTTAATCACCTTCTCCAAATATTCTGAAAACTTACCCACATATGCACCACAATCCATCCAAATTCCTTTTCTATAACCTTGGTGGTACTGGCCAAGGGATTTTTAAGATAGATAGTGTCATTATTCAATAAAAGATCATGTTCAAAGATATTTGGTTGTTCATCACCTCTATGAGGTGATTTCATCGCTTATGGATTTTTGCAAAACCTAACTTCCACCGACAAATCCAAGCAAGCTTTGTAAATAAATAAATAAAATATTTAGCTCCATGTGATATCATATTTTTAAGATATTGTATTTTATTGAATATAAACCCCAAAAAAAAAAAGAGTAATCAAATTGAAACAATAATGGTAATTATAAATGCAAAAAAAAAAAAAAATCCAACATTTTGATTAACTATGTTGCTTTCAACCAACATGCTTTCACACACTATTGCTTTTTTTTTCCAACACACATATATAGAATTCATTTTTTTTTAATATAAATATAGAAGTAAAGCAATTGAAAATTTCCTAAATGAAACACACTTTACAAACCAATCAATAGGTACTCAACATCAACCAATTAAAGAACAATAATCACCTTGTTTTTTTAAGTAGCTTGTCTACACGACAAAGTAAATGAATATTTAAGCACTAAAGATCATTGAATCTTGTGTAGGAAAAACATTATAGCTTGATCAATGAGCCATTAAAACTAAGAAATCTTAAAAAATCTAAAATTATAGATAGGGTCAATGTCCTTTTCATATGAGCCCACTAATCACCTAATGTGAAAATTTTCACTATGTATAATACTTTCAAAATCAAGTCATCACCACATGGAGTAAAAATTGTGGTGACAAGGATGACTTATAACTTTATAAGGCATCATCATTCCTCTGCTTTACTAACAAATGCTTATAGTGCCTATTTACTAAATGGGTGTCCTTGTCTTGTAATTATTCTAAAAAAATACCAAGAAAAAAATCACTAGGGTAATGATTAATCACATATACTCATAGAGATCATCTTGACATGATTTAAACACAAGTTAAAATTGCACAAAATAATCATAATCTTAACTAAAATATTTTTCACATAAAATATTTTTCTAAAAAAAACTAAAATAATCAAATAAAACACAAAAAAGGATTATTAACCTAAAGTAAGCCCAATATGTTTTCAGACAAGGCAATTAGAGTATAAAATAAATTACCCTAGTTGAGGCTTATAATAAACAAGGCACAAAAACTAGGAAGACATAACAAAGAAGACCATTATCATCAACAAAAAATCCATAAAAATACTAATACCTTACCTTATTGCATAATGTTGTAACAAAAACTAAGAAAAAATAAATGATTGAACAATCAGCCTTTCCTTCTCCCATCCATTTATATTATTTTTTTACAATAATTAGGAAGACATAGGAGAGAAAACTAACGAACCTGAAAAATATCAAGACAATAAATTATCAATAGGCAAAGCTTTTGAAACTAATAACTTGTATTGATTCATATTGAATGGCTTGAAATAATTACAAACCCAAACCATGCTTAAATAAGCCTTAACTCAAAATTTAGAGTTGACATGCAAAAATTTGAAAAAAAAACATCTATTTTTAATAGCTGTTATTTATAGTAAGTTTTGTATGCAAGTGCACACAGTTCTAAAAGTATTTAAAAATATCCTAAATGCTAAAATTAACCTATCGGGTGAAATTCAACTAAAGTTGATGTCGAGACCTCAAAATATACAATTTCTAAAAACAAGAAATTCCTTAAAAAATCATTAAATAGTATTTTTGGACCCTCAGATGATCATGTATGGCCTCTAAAAAATATCTAAATCAACTCTAAGTGTATAGGGTAGATTAGGATATCATCAAAATTTTTGAGAAAGTCAAGACAAGAATGACAATATCTATACCAACCTTCTTGATATACAAACTAGAATTAGAAGGGCTGTGAATGAAACCATTCTACAATAGGTGATCATCTATTTTTTTGTAACATGTCTGAGGTGCTTGCTTAAGTCCATAAAGAGACTTAACTAGATGGCATACCTTTTGTGGATGTTTGTCATCGATGAAACCATCTAGTTGGGTCATGTATACTTCTTCTTTCATATCACCATTTATGAAATCACTCTTGACATCCATATGCTAAATTTTCCATCCATACTGTGCTTCCAGTGTGCAAACAATTTTGACGGTCTTGATCTTTGCAGTGGGTGCGAAGGTCTCCCCATAATAAATGCCCTCTTGCTAAGCATAACCTTTGTAACAATTCATGCTTTGTGTTTTTTGATGGATCCATTTACCTTGTACTTTGTTTTGAAGATCCATTTTCAGCCAATGCATTTCTTCCCTATACGTAGATCAACAAGTTCCCATGTCCCATTCTTGATGAGGGCATCATATTATACATCCATATCTATCTTTCACTGGGGTTGACTTAAGGCCTCTCAAACTGTCTATGGTTTATTGTTGTCAACCACTGAACTCATGAGTGCAATATTGAGTTCATCTCTCACCTATCTTCTTGTTTGAACTCTTGATGATGTGTCTGGAGGAGAGCTCAGGTGTGATTCTTTGATTGTGGAATCTAGCCATTTAGGATGTCATTAAGGATATTTATTTGATGAATAACTACCCTATACATTACTAAGATCAACAAATAATTCTCCTTTTTTTAGCTCATCTTCTTCATGCTCATCATCCAACTATGGGAATAGTCTTTAAGAGGTGGTCTAGTCTGTCTCCTTTTGTGCCAATGAGTCAAATTATGACTCATCATAGACCACATCACAACTTTCATAAATCTTTTGTCTTAGGATCCATGATATGGTATGCTTTGGAGGTAGTGATATACCCTAAGAAAATACACTAGAGGGTCTTTGGTTTCATCTTCTTCCTCTTCTTATCTATAGCATGCATATAAGAAGTACAACCAAATAATTGAAGATGGGAAATTGATGGTTTATGACCACTCCATACCTCTTATGATGTCTTGTCTAACAAGATCTCTTTTTTTCTCTATTGAGAAGATAAACAGCCATCTGTACTACTTCCACCCAAAATTATGCCATCAATTTTGTAGTGGATAACATGCAATGATCTATCTCCATGATTGAGTGATTACATCATTCTACTATTTTGTTCTATTGAGGTGTATAGGGAGTAGTCAGGTGCTACTTGATGCCATTTTTCTTTAGGAATGCTGAGAAATATTTTGGTGTGAATCCCCCCCCTCAATCTGAGTATAGGAGTTGAAGTCACTTCCCAGACTGTGTAACAACATGCTAATGGAAGACCTTGAAATGTGCAAGGATTTCACTCTTTTTTTTAGATAAAAACCTAGGTCTTGTGATAAAATTCATTAACAAACAACTAAAAGTACCTAAATCTATGATTGAATGATAGCATGGGTCTGTACATATCAGTATGCACCACAACAAGTCATTCTTTGGTATGTGAGGAACTTGGCTCAAATAGACCTTGATTTTGTTTGCCCATAAGACAACCATAACATATCGATAAAGAATGGGAATTCTGAGGAAGTCAATGTATCATTGCCTTAGAACTAAGCTAACAGAGGGAACCAATAGATAGATGCCAATAGCAGTAGTGCTAAAGTGTAGTGGATTCTGTTTCATAGACATCAAAAGAGGCATGGGACATTTTGTCCACAATTTATGAGGCAAAAAACCAGACCAGAATCCTACATCTGCAATCACTTCTTCATACACTTAGTATGAAATCAAGGGAAAAGGTTGAAGATTTCCTATGCCAGGTTATATAACTATGAGTATAACTTGTTGTGCTTGGAGAAAATATCGAGGACAAGATGTTAGTTCCAATCATGCTGAGAGCTCTCCCATCTCACTTTTGCATGTTCGTTACAACACTCAACATTACCAAGCAAGTAGTGGCATTCAAAAAAATGGTCAATTTTATTCAACAAGAGGAAGCAATACATTTCATGTAAAAAAAAATTGAGGATAAAGCCCTGATACTAGAGTGTATAAATAATTGATTGAAGCTTTGATGTACCTTATTGAACTGGCAATTTTTACTTTGACATTCTTAGCATAGTCAGATTCTAGTATAAGGGCATCTTTCAATGGAATATTTCATCCTTCTATGTGTTGATCATCAATTATTAGGATTTCAACATTTCTTTGGTTGACTACTCTTATTACAGACCGCTCTTACTTCTCCTTTTCATCAGCGTCTACTATTATGGACTTCCTCTGTATTGGCTTTGTCTATACAACAAGATCCATTTGTTCACTGTATAGGTTGTAGGCTTCAAATTTTATATAGGTTCTAACACTTTGAGACACTTTTATATGGGTAAGTTTTGATTTACTTCCAATGTGGAGCTTCACATCAAGTTTTAGGCATGATTTGCAGGCTTGCTTTATGGGTTTTCACCATTTTCTCCTTGTACGTTGTTGTTCAGCAATCAAGATCGTTAGCTCTAATGAATTCATTGAAGGTGATATATCCTTTCAAGGCAATATTCACTCTGCACTTTCCTTAGGTGTCATCCTATGCTTCAACTTCTGTTGCATGGCATTGATCATGTTCCATGCTTTAAAGGAGTGAATGATTTTGATCAGGCACACTATTGTATGATGTTCCTTCCTGCTACATCCTTCTAATGAAGATAAAGGCTCATTTATACTTCTACATATGTTTTCACTCTAATACCACAGTGTAATTTAAATTTTAAACTTTGATGTATTGATTGCTTACAAAAATCACAAATATATACAATGAAAATATAGTTAAATTATAACTGTAATATGCCACCTGTACCTAACTAAAACACCTAAGTAGCTTGTGATATAGCTAAAAAATGTAATATTAACTAATTACACCAACACTTCCCATTTCACCAAATATATGTTATAATTCCCTTGCCTTGTGCTCACTGTCTTCATATCCAAAACCTGAACTATTTTTTCCTTTTTCTTCTTTGGAACTTGATGCTGACAATTTATTTTTTCATCTTCGTCACATTCACCATCATCTACATGGAATTCATATAAATTCTAAACATCAAATACCAAATATATATCAAAATTCTATGGTAAACTCACCTCATAAGCATTGTCATTAATTTTCTTCACAATTTTGCATGTTCTAATTTTCTTGTACTTCAACTTGTTTTACATGCCTTTTGGAAATATTTTTTTCCTCAAGTAAGCCATTACCATCTCTCCTTATTCAAATACATTGGATATTCTTCTAACATTTGCCAATTCCTTATATTTCTCATTACTTTCTTGCAACTTTCTTGTTACTCCTTGTAACTATTGTATATGCTTTGTAAACACTTCTGCATCATCACTAATTTGATCTATAGTTGGTAATTATACCAAATCTAAAATACCCATAGGATTTCTCCCATAAAAAAATTTGAAATGGTGATTTTCCTATTGTTATATTCACTGAATTGTTATATACAAACTCATCTTGTGGTAAAGCCAAGTCCCATTGCTTAGGCTTCTCTCCCACTATGCATCTCAAAAAAAATTCCAAGATCCTATTCACAACTTCTATCTATCCATATTTTTTTGGGTGATATGCACCACTGAATTGTAGCTTAGTACCCATATTCTTCCACAAAATCCTCCAAAAATGACTTAGATATTTCGTGTCTCTATCTAAAGTGATAGTTTTTGGAAGACCATGCAATCTCACAATATGCTAAAAAAATAATTTTGCAACATTAGTGGTATAATTAGTATTATTACATGTAATGAAATGAACCATTTTAAAAAATCTATCTACAACAACAAAAACTAAATCATTACCTCTCTATGTTTGATAATTCCAACATAAAATCTATACTCAAATCTGTCCATGGTTCACTTGGAACTAGTAATGGCATGTATAATCCAGTATTTTGTGCATATCATTTAGCCACCTAACATATCTTGCACCTTGAAACATACCTTAGCACATCTCTATTCATTTTTAGCCAAAAATACTTTTCCTCCACCAAAGCTATTGTCTTCATCTTACCAAAATGTCTAGCCAAACCACCACTATGTAATTATATTGTTTGGTAGAGACCCAACTCAAATGCATAATTATTTCTCCTTGAAGAGATAACCTTCTTCTATAAGATACTAATTATGAATAGTAGCTGTCCCACCTATAAACAGATTCCTGCACTATTCAACTACCTTGCCAAAATATGGATCAATATTATATAAGTATTTGACAGCTTCAAATATAACTACTTCACTCACCATATTAGTTAATAATTCTACTCTCCTTCTCAATGCATTAGCTACCTGATTCTATTTTTTTGATTTATGTTTCCACACAAAAGTATACCTCTACAAGAAATAAACCCACTTTGTATGCCTACTATTCAACTTATTTTATGTATTCACATACTTCAAAGCCTCATGATCCGTAAGTAGGATAAACACCTTAGGCATCAGGTAGTACTTCCAATGACTTAAAGATTGTATAATTTCATAAAGTTCAACATAATAAGTAGAATACTTTATTCTTACCTAATTTAATTTCTTATTAAAATATGCTATTGGCTTTTCTTCCTGACTCAGCACAACACTAATTCCCATAAATGAAGCATCACAATCAACCTCAAACATTTTGTTAAAATTCAATAATGTTAAAATTACTCTTTTTGTAATCTTATTCTTCAAAAACTCAATTCTTTTAATGGCTTCTCTAGTCCATGCAAATCCCTTTCCTCTCATACAATCTGTTAATGGTGACATAATACTACTAAAATTTTCAATAATTTTTTCATAAAACATTGCTAAACCATGGAAACTTCTTACCACTATAATGCTTTTTGGAATAGGCCACTCAACAATTGCCTTTATTTTTTTCATCCATTCTTACACCATCTACTTAAACTACAAATCCCAAAAATACCAAACTATTCTGTATAAACCTGCACTTCTTCAAATTTACATATAATTTTTCCTTTCTTAACAAATCTAGTACAATTCTCAAATGTTGTAAGTTTTCTTCTTTAGTCTTACTAAATATCAAAATAAACAACCACAAACTTACCAATATATTCTCATAACACTATATTCATCACTCTCATAAATATGATAGGTGTATTAGATAATCCTAATGGCATTACCATCCACTCATATAAGCCATCCCTAGTCTTAAATGTAGTTTTCCACTCATCTCCTTCATGAATTTGAATTTGATAATAACCACTCCTTATATCAATCTTGGTAAAGTATTTTTCTCTTGCAAGCACATCCATCATATCATCTAAATGAGGTATAATAAACTTATACTTGATTGTAATTTTATTTATTATTCTACTATCCACACACATTCTCCATTCTCCATCTTTCTTTAGTGTTAGCAAATTTGTTGTTACATATGGACTCATACTCTCCCTTATCACCCTTTTTCTTAGAAATTTAGTACCTTATTTATCTAATTTTGCATGTTTATTGGACTCATCCTATAAGCTGCTTGATTAGGTAAAATTGACCCTGGAATCAAATCAATGTGATGTTGAATATATCTCTTTGATGCTAAACCATCTAGGACCTCATCAGGCATAACATATGCAGATTCTTTCAACACTTGTTGTTTTTATTGGTATTTATACCATTTTTTTGTCTTTATTATTTTATACTAATACATAATAACAACCTGCTACCTTCATATCTTGGATAAATTATTTAGTAGAGAGCATACTTTCTGCCTTCTCTTCTTCTTAAGAGATAACAAAACTACCTTTGTACCACCTTTTCAAAACGTGTACGTGTTCTTTGCTCCATCATGAATTACTTTCCTATAAAATTACCAATGCCTTCCCAATAACACATGACATGTATCCATCAGAATAACATCACACCATATTTCATCATTATAACTTTTTTATAGAAAAATTGATTAAGCACATTTTATCTACTATAACTTCATTCCCTTTCTTAAACCATGAAATCCAATAAGGATTAGGATACTTTTCAAATTGTAAATTTAGTTTTTCTATCATTTATTTAGAAACCATATTTCACAACTACCACCATCTATAATTACTTTGCATACCTTTCCATCTGAAGTACATCTTGTTCAAAAAATATTTGATCTCAGCCACGCATCACCACCTTATTTATTCTACACTTGTTCTTTCATTGGAATGATCATTGTTCTTCTCATCATGAGATTATCTCTAACATCTACTAGTACAACTACAATATTTGGCTCTTCTATCTCATCCTCAACTATATTCACTCTTGGGTGATCCTCTTACCTCATTTCTTGATATTGATAGTTAAAACACTCAAATTATATATTCCCTTTTTCTCCACATCTATAAAAAACATAAGATCTATGTTGATTTGGGAACCATCCTATATCACCACCATAACCTCATCCTCTCTAAAACCCTTGCCTATTCTCATCTTGCCTTTCTACACCATGTAATGATTCAACTTTATTGGTATTAAACCCACCTCATCCCCTATTTGGGTGGGATACATCTCTTTTCAGACCAAGAGATGTTCTTCTAAAATTCTATCTATTTTGTTTTTCTTCTGCCTTCAAAGCTAATTGATAAGCCTCCTCCATGCAAAGTATTATATGCATGCTTAATTCATCATGAATAAAAAAATTCAAACCATTTACATACCTTACATCTATCTGCTCTTTGATTTCATCATGCTCTACTCATATGGAAAGCTTATAAAATTCATCTATATACTCTTGTATACTGTGATCTTTTTGCCTCAAATTCTAAAATCTTTTGTATAGGGTTTATGCATAATCCACAAGAATAAATTTCTCCCTCAGCTTATTCTCCATCTTTTTTCATGAATTAATCTTCTCTTTACCTTTCTTTAGGTTAACCCACCAAATCATTGCATGACCCTTCAATTTCATGCATACAAGCTTTACCTCCTTGTCTTCTCTCATAGTCTTCCACTCAAATAATTTCTCCATGCTATTCATCCAATCTATCAACTCCTCTAGTTTTAAACTACCTACATAATCTAGATCATCAACATTTATTCCTCCATATGTTCCTTCTAAAGCCTTAACCATCCTCTCTTCTATTGATGGTCACTGTTATTTTTATTCTTCTTCTTTTTGAACTTTTTCATCACAATCTTTGTCCTCCTCATCACCACCTTAACTTTTTCTCTGATTGGTGATAACTTTGGTCAATTTTTATACTTGCCTCTATATATCTTGTATAGTCTGGTTCATCTGTGCAATACCTCCTCATCCTCTTTCCATGTCTTACTCCTCCAAGATTTGAACTTGCTCTGATACCAGATAATGAATCTAAAAACTATCAATATAATAATTTATCAATAGGGAAAGCTTCTAAAAAAATAAATTTTACTGATTCATATTTAATGACTTGAAATAATTACAAAACCAAACCATGCTTAAATAAGCCTCAACTAAGAATTTAGAGTTGACATGTAAAAATCCAAAAAAACTTAAAAATAAAAAATGTCTATTTTTAGCAGCTAATATTTATATTAAGTTTCATATGAAAGTGCACATAACTCTAAAAATATCCTAAATTATAAAATTAAGCTAATGCATGAAATTCAACCGAAGTTGATGTTTGGACCTAAAAATATACAATTTCTAAAATTACAAAATTCTCAAAAAAAATCATTAAATGGTAATTTTAGACCCTCAAATGATCACATATGGCCTCTAAAAAATATTAAAATCATCTCTAAGTGGATAGGGTCACTTATGAAAATATCAAACTTTTCAATATAATCGTTTTAGTGTGTGGAAGAGGTCAAATGAAGCTACGGGTCAAAATTTATGTCCTCTAGAAGGTTGGCCTATTTTTTAAGCATCAAAAACATTTATCATCAAAATAAAAAGGGGAATATAATTTCACCTTAAATTATTACATAATATTACAATGAAAACTATGAAATAATATATGATGGAATGATCAACCATTACCACTTCCATTCTCCAATCAAATTCTCAATATATTAATAATCACAGATATTAAATTCCAAGAATTCCTAGAGATCCCAATTTCACCATGCACCATACATTTACTTAAAATAATTTTTTTTCCCACAAACTAGCTTCTTACAAAATAAAAAATATAAGAAAATAAAATGCTTGAATTATTTATTAATGACCATAAGGATAAATATATACAAAGATAAAATAGTTATATAGTTGTACACCTAGAAATAAATACCAACTAAACTACATAACTAACAATGTAATAGATAATAAATTTATGCTAATATTCCTCCCCTTATTACATTATTTTTACAAATGTACCCTCAAAATAGATCAAATTTCACCTTACCAAGTGACTTGGTGAGTATATATACTATCTATGATTCTGTTGGGCAATACTGGAGCTAAATGTGGTGGTTCAAAACTTATTTTTGAATATAGTGGTACTAGATCTTAATGTGTTTGTTCCTTTCATGAAATACTAGATTCTTGACAAGTTTTAACACATCTTAATTATCACAAAAATTGATTGGTGATTGATCTTCAAGAATGTCTATGTGAGTTATAATGCGATGTAACCAAATTACTTCACACACAACTCCTCATGTGGCACAATATTCTACCCCTATGGATAAGAGAAAAACTATATATTTCTTCTTACTAATCCACAAAATTGGTCTAGATCCAAGATGAAATTTATATCCAGAAGATGATTTTCTATCATCAACAGATCTAGCATAGTCTAAGTCTATGTAACCCTACAAGAATAAATTTGATATCCTATTATATTTAAGACCATATTCAACTACACCTTAAACATATCTCAAAATGTGCTTCATTGAAACCAATAACACTTCTTTGGCTCTTGCATGAATCTCAAAGGATATCTGATAATAAAGCATATATTTGATCTAGTATATGTCAAGCAAATGAGACTCCTAAAAAGTTGTTTGTAGTGATTTTCATCTATTTGAGGTGAATTATAAAATCAAGATAGTTACAAACCTTTCACCATTAGAGTTAACATTGGTTTACAACCTGTCATCCCATATTTCTCAAGTAGCATCTTGGCATATTTCATCTGTGAGATAGAAATATGGTTCTTATTTTTACATATCTTTAAACCATGATAATAATGAAGTATCCCCAAGTCTATCATATCAAAGGATTTATTCAATTCATTATTTACATCTTCAACAAGATTATTTGAACTTCCTATGATCATAAGACCATCCACATACAAAATGAGAATGACAATCTTTGTGCCTACATTATTGATATAAAAATTTGTATATGAGGTGCTATGAATGAATCCATGTTTCAATAGATGATCATGTATCTTAATTTACCATGCCCTTGGTGTTTGCTTAAGTCCATAAAGTGACTTAATTAGACAACATACCTTTTTTGGTTATTATTCATTAATGAATCCTTTTGATTGGGTCATGTACACTTCTTTTAGATCACCATTCAAGGATTCACTTTTAACATCCATCTACTAAATCTTCCATCCCTTTTATGTTGTGAGTGCATGAACAACTTTGATGGTCTTGATCTTAGAAATATGTGCAAAGGTCTCCTCATAATTAATTCTTTATTTTTGAGCATGCCCTTTTGCAACAAGTCATGATTTGTATTTGTTGATGGATCCATCTACCTTATATTTTGTGTTGAAAATCCAATTACAACCAATGGATTTCTTTTCTATAGTAAAATTGACAAATTTCCACATCCATTTTTTGATGAGGGCATCATATTCAGCATCCATGGCTTTCTTTCACTGAGGTTGGCATAAAACCTATTGAACTATCTCTAGTTTGGTGATGTCAACTATTGAATTCATCAGTGCAATATTAACTTCAGCTCTCACTTATCTTTTAGTTTGAGCTCCTGATGATGTATCTAGATTAGAGTTTAGGTGTGAGTCCCTAATGGTGTTGTCTACCCATTTTGAATGTTGATGCTATTGTTAATTCAATGAAGAATTATCTTCCATATTTCCAAGATCAATGAATAATTCTCCTTAAAGCTCACCTTCTTTATGATAATATATTTCATTCTCATCATCTAACTATGGGAACAATCTATGAGAGGTGGTATGTTCTGAATCCTATGATAATGATTCAAATGATGACTAGTCATAAACCATGTATCAAATTTCATAAATCTTCTTTATCTTAGGATCCATGAGATGATAAGCTTTTGAGGTAGTACTTTACCCAAATAGAATTCATTGGAATTGTCTTTAGCCCGATCTTCTTCCTCTTTTTAGCTAGGAAATGCATATAAGATGTACAACCAAATACGCTAAGATGGGAGATCAAAGGTGTATGACCACTCCATACCTCTTCTAGCATCTTGTCTTGCAAGACCTTTGTTGATGCCCTGATGATAATATATATGGCTATCTAAACTTCTCCTACACAAAATGGCACATCCAACTTCGTAGTGGACAACATAAAATAAACCATTTTCATGATTGAACAGTTACATCACTCTACTATTCCATTTTATTGGGGAAAATAGGGAGCATTAAGGTGTTGTTTGATGCTATGTTTCCTCAAGAACCGTAATAATTCCTTTGATGTGAATTCTCCCCTAAATTTGAATAGAGGAGTTGAAGAGGCCTCTCTAACTGGGTGAAAATAATATGGTAGAAGATCTTAAAATGTGTAAAGGCTTCACTCTTCTTTGTGATAAAGAACACCAATGTTTTGTGAGAGAAATCATCAATGAACAACTAAAAGTACTTGAATCTTTGTAAAAAAGTAGGTAGGGGTCCATAAATATTGGTATGTACCACATTGAGATGATCCTTGGCTTGTGAGGAACTTGACTCAAACTAAACCCTCAGTTGTTTGATGGCAAAGCATCCAAGACATACATGCAAATAATGGGATACCTGAGAAAGTCCATAGACCATAGCCTTAGAGCTTTGATGGTACAAAGAATCAGTAGAAAGGTGTCTATATAGATAATGTCATAGTGTATAAGATTATATCATAGAAATAGAAAGAGTAAAAATATCATATGAAACTACATCTAATACAAATAATTGATCCTTCAAAAACGATCTATCAATGTAATGAACAAAAAAACTATCAAGACAATAAATTATCAATAGGAAAAGCTTATAAAAATAATAAATTGTATTGATTCGTATTGAATGACTTGAAATAATTACAACCTAAACCATGCTTAAATCAGCCTCAACTCGGAATTAGAGTTCACATGCAAAAATTTAAAAAAAAACTAAAATCTAGAAAACCCTGTATTTTTAGTAGCTACTATTTATAGTAAGTTTCATACACAAGCATGCATAACTCTATAAATCTTTTGAAATACTTTAAATGCTAAAATTAACCTATGGGACAAATTTCAACTAATGTTAACATTTGGTCCTAAAAATATACAATTTTTAAAACTAGAAAAATCTTTAAAAAATAGTTAAATTGCAAGTTTAAACCCTCAAATGATCATTTATGGCATCTAAAAAATACCAAAAACACCCTTAAGTGGATATAACCACTTAACATAGCAACACAATTTTTTAGATGGTCATTTTGGCATGTGGAAGAGCTCAAACGGAGCTACGGGTCAAAAGATATGGCCTTTGGAAGGTTGACCTATTTTTTCTGCATCATTCTCCTCTAGTTAAAAACAACTAAGCACCTGCGAGTTGCCCTGATTGTACTACTGCCATTTTCACTTGTCAAAATTTTTATCTTCTATTATGTAATCCAAGTGTTGTCTTCTTATTGCAATTTTTCCCACTATACCAAATACCTATTATAATTCCCTTGACTTGTACTTATTGTCTTCATATCCAAAACTTGCACTATCTTTTACTTCTTCTTTGGAACCTATTGCTTCTACTTTACTTATTCATCTTCATAATATTCATCGTATTATCCATGGAATTGATATAAATTTGAAACATTAAATACTAGAGAAATATTAAAATTTTGTGGGAAAGTCATCTCATAAGAATTATCTTTGATTTTCTTCACAATTTTGCATGGTCTAATTTTTTTGTACTTCAACTTGTTATGTGTGCATTTTGTAAATTTTTATTTCCTCAACTAAACCATTACCAAATCTCCTTGTACAAATACCTTGGATCTTTTTCAGACATCTATTGTTACTTTTTATTTCTCATTTTTTTCTTGCAACTTTCTTCTTACTCCTTAGAACTATTGTATATGACCTGTAAATGCTTCTACATCATCACTAACTCGACCTACAACTAGTAATTGTACTAAATATAAAATACTCATAGGATTTCTCCCATAAATAATTTAAAATGGTTACTTTCCTATTGATCTATTCATTGAATTTTTATTTGCAAACTCAGCTTGTAGTAAAGCCAAGTCCCATTGCTTGGGCTTCTCTCCCACTATGCATTTCAACAAAGTTTTCAAGCTCCTCTTCACAAATTCTATCTGTCCATCTATTTCTGGGTGATATGCACTACTAAATTATATCTTAGTACCCATCTTCTTCCACAAAGTCCTCCAAAAACAACTTAGAAATTTTGTGTCGCTATCTGAAGTAATAGTTTTTGGAATACCATGTAATCTCACAATATCCTTAAAAATTAATTCTATAATTCTAACGGCATAATTGGTTTTATTACATGCAATGAAATGAATCATTTTATAAAATATGTCTACAATAACAAAAATTGAATCGTTACCTCTTTATGTATTCAGCAATCCCCACACAAAATCCATAATCAAATCTGTCCATGGTCCTCTTGGAACTGGTAATGGCATGTATAATCCACTATTTTGTGTATTTCCTTTAGCCACATGACATATCTTACACCTTTAAACATACCTTGTCACATCTCTCCTTATCTTTGGTCAAAAATATATTTCGTCCACCAAATCTATTATCTTTGTCTTACCAAAATGTCCCTCTAAACCACCACTATGTAATTATCTTATTATATTATCAAGTAGAGACCCAACTAAAATGCATAATTATTTCCCTTTGAAGAGATAACCTTCTTGTATAAGATACTCATCATGAATAACATCTATCCCACCTGTTAATGGATTCCTAGACTACTCAACTATCTTGCCAAAATATGGGTCAGTATCATATAATTCTTTGATAGCTTCAAATACAACTACTTCACTCACCATAGTAGTTAATAATGCTACTCTCCTATTCAATGAATCAGCTACCTGATTTTATTTTCAAGATTTATGTTTCAATGTGAAAGTATACTCCTGCAAGAGAGATACCAAATTTGCATGGGTACTATTCAACTTATTTTGTGTATTCACATAATTCAAAGCCTCAAGATTTGTAAATAGGATAAACTCCTTAGGCACCAAGTAATGCCTCAAATTTCTTGATGCTTGTACAATTGCATAAATTTCAATATCATAGGTAGAATACTTTGTTCTTACCTCATTCAATTTCTCACTGACATATGCTATTGGCTTTCCTTCTTGATTCAACACAAATACAATTCTCACAAATGAAGCATCACAATCAACCTCAAAAACTTTTTAAAAATCTGGTAATGTTAAAATTTGTCTTTCTATAGAATTCTTCTTCAAAATATCAAATCTTTCTGTGGCTACTCTAGTCCAAGTAAATTCCTTCCCTCTTATCCAATCTGTTATTGGTGCCACAATACTATTAAAAATTTTAATATATTTTCTGTAAAAAGTTGTTAAACCATAGAAACTCCTTATCTCTATAATGCTTTTTGGAATAAGCCACTCAAAAATTGCCTTTGTCTTTTTTTCATCCATTCTCACACCATCTACTAAAACTACAAATCCCAAAAATACCAAACTATTATGCATAAACCTGCACTTTTTCAAATTTACATACAACTTCTCCTTTCTTAACAAATCCATTACCATTCTCAAATGTTGTAAGTGTTTTTATTTAGTCTTACTAAATATCAAAATAAATAACCACAAACTAATATATACTCGTAGCACTGTATTCATCACCCTCATAAATGTGCTAGGTGCATTAGATGATCTAAATGACATCACAATCCACTCATATAAGTCATCCCTAGTCTTGAATGCAGTTTTCCAATCATCTCCATCATGAATTTAAATCTGTTAATAACCACTCCTTAGATCAATCTTGGTAAAATATTTTGCTCCTACAAGTACATCCATCATATCATCTAAACAAGGTATAATAAACCTATACTTTATTGTAATTTTTAAAATTGTTCTACTATCCACACACATTCTCCATCCTCCATATTTCTTTAGAATTAGCAATGCTAGTGTTTCACATGGAATCATACTCTCCCTTATCACCTTCTTTATTATTAATTTAGTAACCTATTTATTTAATTTTGCATATTCTATTAGACTCATCATATAAGATGCTTGATTGGGTAGAGATGATCCTAGAATCAAATCAATGTGATATTGAATATCTCTCTTCGATGGTAAACCATCTGATAACTCATTAGGCATAAAAGTTGCATATTATTTCAACTCTCTTGCTACTTTTCATGGTATTGGCACTATTTCTATTTATTGATTCTCTGCTACTAATACATAACAACAACCTACCACCTTCATATCTTGGATAAATTATTTAGTAAAGAGCATGCTTTCTACCTTCTCCTCCTCTTTCAGAGGTAAAAAAACTATCTTTGTACCACCTTTCCAAAAAGTGTTTGTGTTCTTTTCTCCATCATGAATTCCTTTCTCATCAAATTACCACGGTCTTCCCAATAACACATGACATCCATCCATCTAGATAACATCACATCATATTTCATCATTATAACTTTTTCCTATAGAAAACTTGATTGATCGCTTTTTATCCATTGTAATTTCATTCCCTTTCTTAAACCATGAAATTTGATAAAGATTAGGTTGTTTTTCACATTAAAAATTTAGTTTCTCTATCATTTCTTTGAAAACCATATTTTCACAACTACCACCATCTATAATTAATTTGCACACCTTTCCACCTAAATTACACCTAGTTTGAAAAATATTTGATCACAACCATGGATCACCATCTTCTTTATTATGAACTTGTTCCTTCCTTTAAATGATCATTGTTCTTCTCATCATGATATTCTCTCCAACATCTGTTGGTGTAATTTCATTATTTTTCTCTTCTATCTTAGCCTCAACTATATTTACTCTTGGTCGATCTTGTTACTTCTTTTCTTGATCTTGATACTATGGACACTCAAAGGCTCTATGCCCTTCTTCTCCACATCTATAACAGACATAAGATTTAAACTAATTTGGAAACCATCCTCTAGTATCATCATAATTTCATCCTCTTTGAACCCCCCTTCCTCTTTGTTGGTATTGAAACCCTTGCCTATTATCATCTTACCTTTTTGTAGCACATGATGATTCACCTCTATTGGTATTAGACCCACCTCTGGTGGTATTAAAATCACCTTGTCCTCTTGATGGAGGGGACCCACCTCTTCTTGGATCCACCTCAAATGTGATGTGCCCTTCTTCTCCACATCTATAATAGACATAAGATCTACACTAATTTGGAAACCATCCTCTAGTATCACCGTAACTTCATCCTCTTTGAAACCCCCTTCCTCTTTGTTGGTATTGAAACCCTTGCCTATTATCATCTTACCTTTTTGTAGCACGTGATGATTCACCTCTATTGGTATTAGACCCACCTCTGGTGGTATTAAAATCACCTTGTCCTCTTGATGGAGGGGACCCACTCTTCTTGGACCAAGAGACATTCTTCTAAAATTTTGTCTATTTTATTTTTCTTCTACCTTCAAAACTAATCGATAAGCCTCCTCCATGAAAATTATTCTATGCAAGCTTAATTCATCTTCAAAATTCAAATTCAAACCATTTACATACCTTGCAACCATCTACTCTTCTATTTTACCATGCTTCACTTGTATGGAAAGCTTATAAAGTTCATCTGTATACGAGTATTTTGAGAGATTTTATAAGCAATTTATCCCTTAGCTTCTTCCCCATATTTCTCCACGTGTTAATATTCTCTTTACCTTTTATCTCTCTCTTTCTTCAAGTGATCCCACCAAATCATTGCATGACCTTTCGATTTCATGCATGCAAACTTTACCTTCTTTTTTCTCTCATAGTCTTCCACTTGAAGAACTTCTCCATGATATTCATCCAATGTATCAACTCCTTTAGTTTTAAACCACCTCCATAATCTATAAAATTAACCTTGATTCCCTCATTTCTTGCTTCTAAATACTAAACCATCCTATCTTCCATCGATGGTGGCTACCCTTGTTGTTTTTGTTCTTGTTGAACTTCTTCATCATGATTTATGTCCTCCTTATCATCACTTTGTCTTCTTCTCTGATTGGTGATAAATTTAATTTATTATTATAATTAACTTTATATCTCTTTCATATTCCAATTTATCTATGCAATACCTCCTCATCTTATCATCATGTCTTACTCTTCCAAGATTTGAACTTACTCTGATACCAAATAATGAACCTAAAAACTATCAAGACAATAAATTATCAATAGGCAAAGCTTTTAAAAACATAATTTATATCAATTCATATTTAATGACTTGAAATAATTACAACCCAAACCATGATTAAATAATCATCAACTATAAATTAGAGTTGACATATAAAAATTTGAAAAAAAAACTAAAATCTAAAAAAACCCCTATTTTTGGCAGTTGCTATTTATATCAAGTTTTGCATGTAAGCGTGTTCAAATCTAAAAATCTATTGAAATACTCGAAATGCTAAAATTATCATATGGGATGAATTTCAAATAAATTTAATGTTCAGTCCTAAAAATATACAATTTCTAAAAATACAAAACCCCAAAAAATAATTAAATTACAATTTTCAACCCTCAAATGATCACGTATGGCCTCAAAAAAATATATAAAACAACCCTAAGTAGATATAACATCTTAATACAATAATGAAATTTTTGATGTGGTCATTTTGGAGTGTGGAAGAGCTCAAACAAAGCTATGGGTCAAAATTTATGACCTCTAAAAGGTTAGCCTTTTTTTTTCTGCATCACAATGACATTTCCTTCCCATCAGAAGAGATATAATTTTGTGTCATTCTTAATCATAAACTTTACCTTAACCTTATGATTCAAGATCTAATTTATAAATACAAGATTTGTTGTCAAGCCAGGGATATATAATACATTTGTGAGGGTACAGGGTATCATCTTGAGAGGAATGGGGATAGTTCCAATTCCTTCTACAACATACTCTGTATTGTCTAGAATTCAAACTTGATCTGCACTAGGTTGAGTTCTTAGTGAATCAAACAAATCCTTTCATCTTTTCATATTATTGCTAGCTCTAGAGTCGTTCTACCAAAAAATAAAATTTGTGATGAGGTTTGGGAGACAAGAACTATGTCCTTATATGTGCCACTACATTTTGTTTCTACGATTACTTCCTCTTCAGATTCATCATCCTATTGATATTTTGCCACTATATGACTATACTACTTCCATCATCAAGGACATATTTTTGATTTTCATGAAGTTTCTCCACTAGATGTGTCCTCTTGATTGGATGAGCCTTGTGTCAAGGCATTATACCAGTAGTTATTGGTATCATGCATATTGGTGCGATAAATATGACACCATATTTTTACCTTCTTAGATTTTTGTTATTGTTGTGACTGCTTTGGTGGTCCTTTAAATAATTTTGGACTATGTTTCTTAGAAATCAAGGTTTTATCCTTGAACTCTTTTTTCACACACTGGATGGATGCTTTTTATTGAAGCAAATTTACCAGTTATTCAAAAGACAATATTTGTTTTATTATATTATGTGTCATGATCAATGTGAAAAATTGAGAGGGGAGAGATTTCAAAGTGATCAAAACCAACAGCTTATCCTCGATCATTTATCCAAGTAAAATAAATTTAGCTCATAGTTATACTACTAAGCATAAGAATTCGTCATCTTTCTCAACATCTTTCATAATGGGAGTATGGAGTTTAGACTAGAGATAGAGAATCTTAATCTAGTTCTTCACCTCATATATGGTGGACATAATGTCTTAAGCCTCTTTTGATGTTGTCGCATCTTGAATATGAGGTTAAACCTCATTGGTGACACTAAGCATGATCAACATCAAGGCTTTTACATTTGACTTATTATATTTGGTTTACTCATCAAATCTAATAGTATGAGTCACTGCACCAGTGATGATGATGCATAATTTTTTGAATGGAAGAATCATTCACATTTTCATCTTCTACGTGATGAAATTTGGCCCTTTGAGAAGTTGGGCATTGGACAAGAGTAGTTTGGTTGTTGACATATTTTATTTATTTATTTGTATAATATTTCACAATCAAAATAATATTTATTACTTTAAAAAAAATTATGTACAAATAAGTGTACTTTTTTTCAAGGATGAAAAGTGGCACATAAGTAGGCTCGGTATGCTTTTACTATTAGACAGGATGCTTACATGGGCATTTCTCTTTGCATTATTCATCTGCATTGTAACCTCCATTGATATTTATGGTAATTTTCCATGCCTTTCACTTCACATCAAATAAAAAATTGTCAAGCAGGCCTTGGCAAACAAATTTTTCTAGTTAAAGATTTCCAATATTTTGGATGGCATCTTATAGAACATAATAAAAGCTGATGCAATTGGCATAACTCATTTAAACACACCACTTATACTTTTTCACTTCAAATTTCCTTCTCTAATACTTTACTCACTTCTCATCATAGTAATATCTGCTTTAGATTTCCATGCTCAACTTCCTTTGAACAACTTCTACATGTTTCTATACACATTTTAGACTTCTTAACCATTGACTTAGGCGTCAATTCTTCCACAGCTATGCTAAATACTTCAATTAGGTAGGTGAAATACTTACCATGCCTTTGACATCACCATGCAAGTGTTTTCTACTAAGTTGAAGGCAAATAATTACTTGATTGGCTCTCAGTGCTTCTTCACTCGCTCCACACTTTGGCCTTTCCCACGTTCAATGCTTCTGCTACATTTGGCATTGATCATTTCTACCAAATTCATTACACAAGTGGTTGACTACACTGATCAAGTTCTTAAACAACTCCTCTATAGATTTTTACTCTCTCCTCTTTGAGGTTTAGATTCTAGTAGTTCGCATCTACTCCCAGGTGACTTCTACCCTATTATTCATTGACTGCTCTCCACTTTAAGTCACCACTTCCCCATACTTCTTCTATTTCATGGTATTGTTATGATACTAGATATAAGCAAATGGAATTATTGAATGATTTATTGATGACCAGGAGGGAGAATGTATACAAAGATAAAATAGTTATATAGTTGCATACCTAGTGGTAACTACCAATTGAACTGCATAACTAACAATGTAATAGATAATAAAACTATTGTAAAAAGTAAATAAAAATAATCAGTTAGATCGAATAGTTAGTTCTTACTATAATTAGATAAATGACACTAAAATTAAGATTTAGTATAAACATAGGCATATAGTTAGATTCTACTCTAATCAGAGGAATATACACTCAAGGCATAATATAAAATATAGTTTCAAAAAACCTTCGAATTGGAGGGAGCCCAGAGTTGAGACTAAATTAAAAAAAGTCCTTGTAAAACCAGATTCCAATTACACATGTTTTGGGATCTTTATCCTTTTTAAAATTGTGGATACTATATAATGAACAAAAACCAATAGTATATGAAATTACAGTAACATTAGAAAACTAGGTTCACAAATTACACCAGAATAGAAAAGTTCAGACATAAAATTAACAATAGAATTATATTAATTTTTTAACCTCATTTAATTGTAAAACTTTAATCATGAAAGTTATCCCAGAAATAAAATCCAAAATCATTCCACATAAATCCATTGAAATTACAAAGATCGACACCTAAAATTTGTATATAAATCAATCTAAATCCCTTACACTCCTAATCTATGAAAACATTCCCTAAACCTAAAGATTTATTAAAAATACAAAGATCAAAAAGAAAATATGCATTTTCAAACATTAAACACTAACTTATCACATACATTTATCTAAAACCCCTGTAAAATCTATATAACTCATATCTGACCTTCAAAAATATAGGTATTTAGAAATGAAATTTGATTAAAACAAAACCCAGGCACAACAAAAGCCATTCTCTAACCCTATCAAAATCCATACAAAGCCCTAGATTTCAAATCTAAAATCCCAAATCAAACAAACTCACAGTAAAAAAACATTACCTCTAAACTCTTCACATAGGATATGCAACCCATGGAAGCCAACAAAATCTTGTTGCCCTACCCTACCAGCATCTCTTCATTCCTCACTTTGAAAAATGCAACAAATCATAGAAAGATTTTATAGACATCTAGATCTTTATAATCTATTGCCATGTTTTCATTCAAGAAATTCAACATTCAATGCTAAATATTCAAATGAAATAATCCACACCACATGAAAAAATGTAACATTGAATGGTAGAGCATTCCCACCTTGTACAATCCCCTCCTTTGTCTACCACACCATTAATGTCTAATCTCTATCTAACTAAAATGGACCATAATATCTAAAAAA
Organism: Torreya grandis; assembly: GCA_037957365.1. NCBI lineage: Eukaryota > Viridiplantae > Streptophyta > Pinopsida > Cupressales > Taxaceae > Torreya > Torreya grandis. The sequence continues at coordinate 892,667 of JARHVA010000379.1, forward strand.
ATAGCTAATCTATCTACGTTTGGGACAATAGGAGGATGGAAATAGGGAGCACTGACCCCATGCTTTTGGAGGTAAAGACACAATTCAAATAAGGTGGAAGATCTTTTCCTAAAGTTATGGGAGGACACAAAAGTCTTCCTATGATTCCAACAAAGGAAACCCTAGTTGTTCTCTTTAATAAAAAAGATATTGAAATTATTTTTGATAGAGAAAAACGGCTAACTACGTAAGGACTCATTTGTAAATTGGAAGGGTTGTGGCTGATTCCGCCTACATTGCATGAGTGGATATCATCCCAATGCCCAAATATGGTAGAAGGTAGGATATAGATTTGTCTCTATGTTAGAGTTTTTTCTATTCTAATTTTTGATTCGAAAATAGATAAAGAGTCTATTTTTAAATATAATATTTGGAAATGGGATAATCATAATTTTTTCATTAAGCCCTGGCATCTTGATTTTAATGCCCAGATAGAAATATTTAATGATAAACTGATTTGTATTAGGCTTCCAAATCTTCCCTATTAGTTTTTGGATGATATGGTATTTGCAGTCATTGGAAATACATTAAGTAAATTTTGGCCTAATGACAAGATGATTGATGTAAGGGACATACCGCTTTTGCCCAAATTTTGATTTATGTAGATTGTTCTAAAGATCTACCTACTCAAATTGAACTGAGAGTGGGAGAAAAATGGATGCAATATTTAGATTATGAAGGGATCCCCTTTAGATGCAGAAGATGTTTCAAAAAAGGCATCTGGTAAATGATTGTCTAAGATTCAAATTCAAGAAGATGGTATCATGGTGAAAAAATACAGACATTAAACACAATACTATTTCAGTAGTGAATGATAGTGGAAGTGATAATGAAGGATCAAATCTAGAGATCCCTTAGGAAGTAGAGAATCAGAATCAGAGTAATGAGACTCTTAGTTGTGAGGAAAAGATCAAGAAGAGGGGCAAGGTCGGGGGGGTTGTGGTGTTACAAGAGAGGTCAAATGGAAATGAAGAGATAAGATCAAATCTAGTAGTCCAGACTCTGTTAGAAAGACAAAGCATGTTTGAATCATAGCAAACACTAAATCAAGAAAGTTATCTAGAAATCTCCATCCCCATACTTCCAAATCCTATTATGGGAGGAGAATGGAAATTTTTTAGCAATAAAAGGAAAGGAAAATGTAAACTAGGTTTGAAACCCATAACAATGTCTCTCAGATCTAACATAGAAAATCTCATGGGAGATGTCCAGTTGGTTTATTTTTTATTTAATTTTGGGCAGCAACTATTGTTGAAAATTTTGGTATTTGTGGCCAATTTCTTATTGCTCTATTGTTGTTCTTTAGTTGTATTTCTTCAATCTTCATTTTTCTATCGAGTTTTGTGTAGCCTCAATTTTATGTTTCTCTCTAAGGGTAAGGGTCCCTAGTTTAAAAAAATCCCACCTATTATCCTCAATAAAATAAACTTTAAATAAATATTATTATGTTATTCATGCTATTAAAAAACTATTACTCCACTTTACAAAAGCTTTATATTTTCTCTTTGTCAACTAATCAATGAAATCTAATTAGCTGTCACACTTAACAATAATTCCAAGTTAAACATAAATAGAACTTAAATTATCCTTTCAAGACTAATAATAATGTCAATGAAAGAATTTTAAATCTATGATAGAAATACCCATGGTACATATAATATCAAATTATTTTAATAATAGATAGTTGAAATTTATGCAATCATTAAAATAGTAGGTTTGTTTTTAAAAAAATAAGATATGATAATAATAGTAATGTTAAATTTTTATATGATTACAATAATATAGGTAATATACATTTGTTAGATTATATATATTACATTTATAGCAGCAACACTTGAATATATTATAAATGTATGTAAATCTTTTCATCATACATTTAAAGCATTAGTCCATAATGTTTATTCTTGTTTTTACAATAGAACAAATGGCTATTTATCTCACACCAACCCAAAGTTTATTAATCAGGTTACCTTAGTCCACATATTCATATCCACAAACACAAACACACACACACACACACACACACACACACACACACACACACACACACACACACACACACACACACACACACACACACACACACACACACACACACACACACACACACACACACACACACATCTGTGTGGGTGGGTGGTGATATGAATATGTGGACTAAGGTAACCTAATTAATAAACTTTGGGTTGGTGTGATATAAATATCCAATTTTTCTATTGTGAGAATAAACATTATGGACTAATGCTTTAAATGTATGATGAAAAGACTTACATACATTTATAATATATTCAAGTG